>VZZY01008462.1:186487-226863 GCA_013400335.1 Eurystomus gularis | reverse complement strand
TTCATACATTTGAGAGAAAATAATAATAATAAATATGGATTTTTTGGGGGAGGAGGTGCTGCTTGTGCCGCTGGAAAAAACGCGCGTCTTCCCCACGTCGCGTTGGCATCCCTCTCGGGGGATGCGCTGCCCGGGGGTCCCGGTCCCGGAGCCCTTCCCGCCGGTTTTCCCGAGCGCGGGTGCTCGGCGCTGCGCGTTCCCCGCCCCGCTCGCTTTTCTACCGGCCCGTTCTGGGTTTTTCCACCCAAACCGGCCTCTGTCCGGGTGTTTGCCGAGCTGGCTCTGGCCGCTCTCGGACGGAACGTGACTGTTTTGTTAAAAACATCTTTCTTATGTCCTTGACGGCTCCTGCCCCGTCGGTAAATATTTTTAACGCTAAAACACCCTCTTTAGCCCCATTAAGCACAGCGGCTGCACGGTTGCTAATTTGCCTCATTAACCAACACCCGGGAGACCACAGAGAGTCCAGCCACCGGGTAATTAGCTGCCAGGACTCAGAGCGAGCCCGTTATACGGTGACCATCTGCCCATCCAGGCGATGGGGCATGGGGATGGCGTTGGGTTGGGGCTTGCTCTTTGCTCCCAGCCCTTCTGCGGTGCTGCTGATGCTCCTGGGTTGGGTTGTTCGGGGGTTTTTTTTTTTGCAGCATGGGCATCCTACATGACCAACTCCCCAACACTGATTGTGATGATTGGTCTCCCTGCCCGCGGCAAGACCTACGTGTCCAAGAAGCTCACCCGCTACCTCAACTGGATCGGGGTGCCCACCAAAGGTGGGTGTGGGGGCTGCCGGCTCACCCCAGTGCGAGCTCCGCTCCTTGACGAAAGCGCTGTGAGATCTGTCTGCAAGGTGCCGTCAGTCTCACGCGCTCCTCTTGTGTGTGAAGTGTTTAATTTAGGAGTGTATCGCCGGGAAGCGGTGAAGTCTTACAAGTCCTATGACTTCTTCAGGCACGATAACAAGGAAGCCATGGAAATCCGCAAGTAAGTCGGCATCAGGGGGCTGAATCGATCCGGGGTGGTCTGGTTTGTCTCGGGTCTTGGCAGGGTCTGTGTTTGAGGAGCACAAAATAATATTTGATGCCCGTGAAACCAGGGGAGGAGGTAGCGCAGCCCGTGCAGGGATCCTGCCAGAGGAGCTGTGCGTGGGAGTTCTGTCGTTGACTTTGGGCTGGCACAAAGAGCAGGGGCTGCGGGTGCAGGTTATAGATGGAGGTGCCTTGTGAGCTCTGCAGAGCCGCTGGGCTCTTGGGAAGGTGCAGGGGTGGGTCCTCCATGGGCAGAGAGAGAAGGAATTCAAATATCTCCACGGAGGTTTGGAAGCTTTGCTGTCTGAGTGCTTTCCATCAGCTCTGACGACACCCATTTCTCCCCTGCAGACGATGTGCCTTAGTGGCTCTAGAAGATGTGAAGGCTTATCTCCTGGAGGAGTGCGGGCAAATAGCTGTAAGACTTTTCTAGGCTAAACGGGGTTTTACATCCAGGCCGTTCGAAGCTGCCCAGGGTGTTTGGGGACCTGATTATAATCCCAAATCATTTGGGGCTGGTTTAAAGGCCTTAGACATCTCTCACTGCTACTTATTCATTTTCTGGTAGGTGTTTGACGCGACCAATACAACTCGAGAAAGACGGGACCTGATCTTAAATTTTGCTAAAGAAAATGCTTTCAAGGTAGTGCTCCTGTATTTAATCTGTAGCTGGAGCTGCTGCACCAAGGGACGTTACTTTTCCCTGGGGCAGGAGCTCTGGTGTTTTGATTCAGGGCAGGTTCTTGACTCTCTGAAATATGCTTCCTTGCCTCCTTCGCAGGTGTTTTTTGTGGAGTCTGTCTGCGACGATCCAGAAGTCATTGCTGCCAATATTCTGGTGCGTGCTACATTTTCTGGGCTGAGCTGCCTACCGTGGGAGCTCGGGTGCTCGGTGCAAGGTCACCATCTGCCGTAGCTCACAGGAACGTCTGCAGAGGCCTTTTGCTCTTACGTTTCACCTTGGAAATAAGCAGTTGGGATTTGCAGGTCTATAAAAGCTGGAGGCGCGGTGGGTTTTGTGAGAACGTGGAGACCAAAGGAAGTCGAGAGGTGTTTGACCTTGAAGCTTGTCTTCTTGCTGAGGGAAGGCAGGGACAGCTCGCAGCTCGCCAGCTGTGTCTGTCGCTGGGCCAAGCACTACAGTGCCTTCAGACTCGCCCTTTGTTTGCTCTCCAGGAGCAGATTTTTCCACTGGGCCATGTTAAACAATGTGTGTTTCTTTTGAAAGGGAAGAATAACGTTACACAGCGTTGCTTTTGTTCCCTGTTGAGTTTGCTTAGCTCTCACAAAGCGGCACTGTCTGTTGATCAGGAGGTGAAGGTTTCCAGCCCCGACTACCCGGAGAGAAACAGGGAGAACGTGATGGATGATTTTCTGAAGAGGATAGAGTGCTACAAGGTCACTTACCAGCCTCTCGATCCTGATGTGTATGACAAGTAAGCAAAGCTCTGGGTTGTGTGTTGTCCTTGCCCACGTGAGCTGCTTTACTTTGTCGCTGCTGTTCTCTGGCTCAGGATGCTGTAACGCGTCTGCTGGAGCCTCTGCTCCCCCAAAGCGCGATTGCTCGTGTGATCTCCTCGGGTCCCAGGTGGTTTGGAAGGATTTTTCTCTAGTGTACTGCAGCGTGATGCAGCTCCTTGTTTAAACGTGGCAGTTCAGTGTCTCTTCTGTCTGCTGGAGCGACCCAGTGTTAGTGCTGGTGCCTTCACTAGAAGATAAATAGCTAGATTACACCCGCAGATGCACGTGCTTCGTTTTTAAAACCAGTCGTGTGGGTGTTCTTATTTTATGTTGACTCCAGAGATCTTTCCTTCATTAAAGTGATCAATGTGGGACAGCGGTTCCTAGTAAACAGAGTCCAGGATTACATCCAGAGTAAAATCGTCTATTACCTAATGAACATTCATGTCCAGCCGCGTACCATCTACCTTTGCCGACACGGTGAGAGTGAATATAATCTTGTTGGCAAGATTGGTGGGGATGCTGGTCTGTCGCCGCGCGGGAAGCAGGTACGTGTTTGGCAGCACCCGGGTTGCTGTGTTTGTGTTGTGTGCCCAGGGTCGGAGCCGGGCTCCGCATCCGAGTCCTGCGAGGGGCAGCCCCGCAGCTGGATCGTGCCGTGACAGCCACAGCCCTTGAAATGATGCTTTTAACGGCAGCAGCAGCTCCTGCTCCCTCCAAACCTCCCCTGGCTTTTTTTTTTTTTCTCCAGTTTGCTCAGGCGCTGAAGAAGTTCATTGAAGAGCAGGAGATTGTTGATCTGAAGGTGTGGACGAGCCAGCTGAAGAGGACAATCCAGACGGCCGAGTCCCTGGGGGTCACGTACGAGCAGTGGAAGATTCTCAACGAGATCGATGCTGTGAGTGAAGAGCCGATTGAAGCTTTTAGCTTTTCAAGTTAGAAAATAATGTTTAAAAACAAAGGAATCATGATGAAGTCGACTCTCTCCTGTTGATTTTTAACCATGTCTATGTGTGATGTACTCCAGCCACCATCGTGAGGTTCAGGATGGTTTGATGGAGGGCTGATGATGGCTGGAGCTGCTAGACCTTGCTGTGAACATCCGCAGCTGGTGTGGAGAAAGAAAATGACACTGAACAGCCCAGGCATTTGTCACCCTGACCTGGGTGGGCAAAGGTTCCTGCTCCCACTCCAGTTCTCTCAGGCAAAAGAAACTGCAGGGTTCTTGCTGTGGAAACAAGCGCTCGTTTTCAGCACTGGCAAATAAGGGTTTTGAAATAAAACCAAAAGCCCGTCCTCATCAAACCACCCTGGGTGTGCGGGACACAGATTCTGAGTGTGGGGCTGGGTCAGATACGATACCGACAATTTTCATCTCCTGGAGGGGTTACTCAGCCACTTGCTTGTTCTTTCCTTCCCGTTGCTTTGCTGTTGAAACCAAGTGTGGTGTAACGAGTTCTTCTTTCTTCAGGGGGTCTGTGAAGAAATGACCTATGCAGAGATCGAAACCAAGTATCCAGACGAGTTTGCCTTGAGGGATCAAGAGAAATATCTCTACCGCTATCCAGGAGGCGAGGTGAAGACCCTTAAGAAATAACAATATCTGTAAAACAAATACACGTGCATAGAATTGAAAGACTGAATTTTAACTTTTTCTGCCAATATTTATACGAGAAACTGAAAACATTAGGATCCCAGGCTCTCTCTTAGAGGAAAGGTTTGATTGCCTTTATTGTGGTGTAAAGCAAGTGGTGCCTTTCGGTGAATTAATTGGGCCCCTTGCTGAGCCCCTCGATGCTCCCTCTGACAGCGAGGGGCTTCTGCAGCCCACTCGTTTGGCCGAGGCCTGAATTGTCACTATGAAAAACCATCTCGGAAAGAAAATGACTGTGGGTGGGGTATGGAGTCATCTCTGCTCTTACTTCACAACCTTGTTGAAGTGTATCATTTACTATTTTATTTGTTTTCCTTACTGCACTGCTTAGGAGTTACCAGTAATCGGAATCCTCCTGTAACCTGAGGGTTGCTGACAGTAATTTTCACCTTCTCCTTTTTGCTTTTTTTTATTTTTTCTATATTTACTGGGTCCTCCATAACTTCAGCATTTTGATGTTTTAACTGATCTCTTCCTGAAAGTGAAGTGGCGTTAATTGCTACTTCTGCCAAGCTTCTGTTTACAAAACCCCTTGAAAAATTCCTGTTTTGGTTTTTTCCAGTCCTACCAGGACTTGGTCCAACGCCTGGAGCCGGTAATTATGGAGCTAGAGCGGCAAGGCAACGTCCTCGTTATCTCCCACCAGGCGGTTATGAGGTGTCTGTTGGCTTATTTTCTTGACAAGAGCGCAGGTACAAAAATAAATGCATGATGTTAGGGGCTGGCTTCTCTCACTGCTTCCTTCACAGAGCTTTTGGGAGGGTGGCTTGTAATTACTGTTTTGATTTTTCGCAACGGAAGAGCTGCTCAAAAAAAGAAAACATTTCAGAAATACCTTAACTGTTGAGTTTCAGCGACTCCTGGAGCTTTGCAGGGAGCTCTTGGTGAGACACGCAGATGTGTGCGCTGCTGGTTTTCTGCTCACCTGTTGGTTCTGGAGCTGATTCCACCAGTAGCACTTAACATAATCTCTAGGGGATTCTTTTTTAATGTAAAAGAAAAAGTGTTCTGATGCATCAGTAGCCTGGAAGGGTCGGTGGTAGTGCTGCATCTGAGAAGCACTGATGCCTTGCATGCCTTTCTTGCCTGGAAGCGCGTTCCAGTCTGCTGCAAACTCCTGTATGAAGCTCCAGTGACTGGTACTGGAGTTAACAAAACTTTCAATGAAGTTAATAAACTTCTAGTAAAGCTTTAAATAAAACTCCAGTGGGTCTGTGGCAGCTGTTGCTGGCGCTTTCCCACCTGTGTGCTGCTGGGGGGGTTTCCTCTGGCTGGCCCTGTGTGTTGGAGTTCAGAGAGTCATGGAATGGTTTGGGTGGGAAGGGACCTTTAAGCTCATCTGGTCCAACCCCCCTGCACTGAGCAGGGACATCTGCAACTAGAGCAGGTTGCTCAGAGCCCCGGCCAACCTCACCTGCAATGGTTCCAGGGATGGGGCAGCGACCACCTCTCTGGGCAGCCTGGGTCTCACCACCCTCAGCAGCAACAGTTCCTCTAGATCTGGTCTAAATCCCCCTTCTTTTAATTTAAAACGATCACCCCTTGTCCTGTCACAACAAGCCCTGCTAAAAAGATTGTCCTAAAATGACGGGGACATTCTTGTCCTGCTGCTGCAGGGCTGGGGGGGGGTGTCAGTTAGAGGGGTCTGGAGGGGCTGCAGCATCACTTGCCTGGGCACACGGCGCAGGTGCTGTTGGTGTCCAGTGTTGCAGAGGTTCTCCCCTGACGCCTGGGGACGGGGGGTGGCACAGCTGTGATGCCCCCTGTAACGCCCGTCTCTGTTCTAGACGAGCTGCCCTACCTGCGCTGTCCCCTCCACACCATTCTCAAGCTCACGCCTGTTGCATATGGTAAATATTCTCTTTATTTTTTGTTTCGTGGTTTGTGTGAATCTGATGGGCCGGTTTGTGTCTATGCGCGGCAGCAACTGGACGTGCTGTAAAAGCTTCTGGTAGTATCTGGAACGTACAGAAAAGGTTCTGGAGAGTGGAAGAGTTTTGGGGGAGTGGTGAGAGAGGAGATGTGTGGGTGGGGGGTGTTCTAAGTGGCAATTGTCTGTGGATGTCTCCTGTTGAGGGAGGAGGTTGGTTGTGCCTCCAAACGTGGTCTTGGCTCTGGGGTGCAGTGAGTTTAAAATGTTTTTTCTGGATAAACCTGTAGTCGTCCTGACTCAAGCCATGCTCCTGCGGCAAAGACCAAAGCCAGAAAGTAGTTAAAAGTGTAAAATTCTGTTAATAGTGTAAGCAGTTTATTTATGAGGTGGCTTATTAAAGAAAAAAAAATAATCCCCAAACCAACCACATGTATTCCTGGTCATGTTCCACACCGGTTTATGTATTTTTTTTTTTAAAAGCATTGATTATTTAATAAGTTACCCTTCGTCATATAACATTCTCTTTCTTTTTGGTGAAGGTTGTAAAGTGGAGACGATTGCCCTGGACGTGGAAGCAGTGGACACCCATCGTGACAAACCCTCGCTGAACTCAGTAAGTCTTGCTGCGCAGCTCTGGCTTTATCCCTCTTCAAAAATAAGTAACTGAAGGGAAATGCTCTTAAATACCTGCTAGAAATGACCGATCGCTTTCAGTGGCCAGAAAGACTTGCGGTGGAAATGATTCCTGAAAAGGCAAATTAATAGTAGATTGAATTTATTTGTGTGCTTCCCAGGCCTGGGGTGAGAGATTTTTCCCAGAGGTATTGTAGGAATGGGCAAATTTAGGACGTAGGTTTTAAATTCCGGGTCTCATTCTCAGATTTCAATGAAGTATTTGGTGTTGATGCCCATTTGCGTTAATTGCCATAATTCTGAAAGGACTTGGCAAAATGTTTAAAGTGACTTTTTCCTCGTTGTCTTGATGATCTTCCTCTCTCCAAAGCTGCAGACGGGGTCAGGCTGGGCTCTGGGGCGGGTTCTCGGCAGCGTTTGCAGGTAGCTGGGAGGAGTGGAGGTTTTTCCCTTGTCTCTGCAGGTTTCTCATGTGTTTTCCAAGTATTTGGTGCAGGGCCAGTCTGTGGCGTTCCTACACTTTGTATATGGCAGAGCAGGAGCAGGAGGGTCCAATTTACCTCCCTCGCGCTGGGAATCTTCTCACAGGAGCAGTGGAAACGCTTCGGACTTTGGCTTTATTGGTGGAGTCTCGTCTTTTCCATTACTTAACTGTTCAGCCAAGCACCTTGTTCAGCAAAGCACATACTTGTGGGCTAAATCCGGGAAGCTTCTGTTATTTTAGGCGCTTGCTTTTGCAAACGCTGTTTTGCAGAGGGACTGATCTGTCGGGGGATGCTGCTTGGCGGTTGCCTGTAATTAGCTCCCCCAGTTAAAGAGGACAAACCAACCCCGCTGCGCTAGCTCGTGGGAGATCTAAGCGCATCGCCTTTGAAGTTCTTCTGGTGCATTTAGGCTTTTAGCTGCCTCTTGTCATTATATTTTATAAAAAGCTATTGGTTGGTTGCCTGGGATATGGTTATTTTTCTTTTTGTCAAGGGACCGTAAACGAGGGGTGGGGAAACCAGAAACCTGCGTCTGTGGCTGGAGGGTTTGCGGAGCTAAATCCAGCTGGCTGCAGGATGCTAAGCTGAGGCTATTCGGCAAGATTTTGGTGGCAGGTCTCAGGCTGGTGGTTTCCATTCAGGCATTCATCGCGTTGCAACTTTGGTGTGTTGAAATGGTTGCTGCCCGCTTGGAGAAGTGGGTCCGAGGTGGTTTCTGTTGGTTTTTGCTTTAATTGGGCAACGTGGCTGTTTGGGGGAGAAGAAAGGCAAAGAAGGGAAAGCTTTCTAGTTGCTTATTTGTTGTTTTTTTCCTCTAAATTGATTACCAGGAGGAAGAGGGAGGGGGGCAGAATGGAAAAAAAAAATCTAAACCCTGTAAAAAGCCACCTAAGCACCAGAAATCCCCAAGAGAGGTAAAAGTGCTAAAAAAGCAGACTTTTCAGTGGCCTCTGAGCCAGATTTGCTGGCCGAGGGGGTCGTTTCCCAGCACTGGTGCTCCCCGGGGAAGGCGCAGGGCGAGGCAGCGTGCTGCGGGTGGGGATGCCGGAGGTGCGTGCTGCTGCGCCACGTGGTTTTAAACTGTGGTTCCCCTTTTCATTCCTCGTGATACCCTCCGCCTGGGATCAGAACAACCTTCCTGCCAGCCAAAGCCCTGTAAGGATGCGAAGAAACAGCTTGACGCCGCGGGCCAGCGCGGACACGGTCAAGCGCCCGCGACATTACAGCGTTGGGAGCAAACCTCTCGACCTGCTGGGGTCTTTCCCATCCCTGGAAGCTCGAGATGGGGCCGACCAGCCGCAGCTGCAAGTTGGTGTCCAGGTGGTACCTTCCCGATGCTCTCCCTCCCCACCATCACCCGTGGCTGTCGGTGGTCCTCTCTGAAATGCAGACCCTTCCCAGGGTTCTGTTCCCCCATGAAAATCACTCTGGATTGGACTCCCTTAAAAACAAAACACCAAAACCCCCCAAACAAACAAACAAAATCCCTACCCAAAACCAAAAAAATACACCCCAAAGTCACCCTGTAAAACTAGAATTATGGTACCAGAGGCTTTCAAAATCAGGCTCCGTGCAGGCGAGTTTCCATCAGTGCCACAGAGTTTTGGCAGGGTGGGTAATTCTGGGCAGTATCTTGCTTTCTGGCAAAAACCTGGTAGGAAAGAGTTACAAATACCCTCTTTGTCCTAATTTGATACTGCAGCCAAGTGTTGCCCTAACCCCAGAGCAGCTTGGTAGGAAATCTTTGTGTCCGTGATTTTGTCGGTGCCTGTTTTCCTGCAGATCCCAACATCAGCAGCTTGTTGAACAAAATCTGGGCTCTTTGGGTGCTCAGATTAAAGGACCTTCGGTTTTGGTGCTTGGTGTTTCTTCTGGCTTAAAAGCACGTAGGTCCTCATGGGTGTTGGATGTGAAGCTCTGTTTGTTCCTTTGCTCACCTAAAACTGTTTCTCTGCTAAATTTGGAGTTTTTCTGTGCCTGGGAGAGCACGGGCCGCACGCTGCTGCCCGTCAGGTGAGGCAGAGATGATGGAAGGGGTGCTTGGAGGAGGTCTTGGCTGAGTCTCCTGTGCAGAGACAGCTACCAAAGCTGTTTAAAATTGAAATAATTTTGGGTACATTGATGGTTAATGTTTTCCAAGCTATGTAGTAAGCCCAGCTTCTTGTTCTCCTCCTCCCTGTTAGAGTAAGTGGCCAGAGGGTAGAAGAAGGGGGTGAACAGCACTGGTGTTTTCATCCTCGGTGAAGAGCATGAGGCTTGGGCATCCCCAAAATCCCCAAGCTCTGATGGGAACTGAGCCAGACAGGGCTTTGCATTGGGGTGGCTTTGGCCTGCAGCCGTTCCTCATGAGGCCGGAGAGGACCCTGACTGCCCAAGGGCTTGATGTGGGTATCTCCAGCTGGGCACCCCCCGGATGGGCATCCCCACCCCGACCGTTCCCTCTTTGCCGTTGTACCCATCGTCATTGTAATGTCCAAGCCCCGACAGCTCTGGGATGAAGGAGCGTTTAGTAAACCCTGAGTTCTGGGGCCATGTGGGTGGTTGGGAGTTGTGCCTGGACGGAGCCCTGGGGGCGAGCAGGCGTGGAAGAGGTGACCATGCCATGGCCATGCCCTGTCTCAGCTCCTGCTGTGGGACAAGCCTGCCCTCAGCTTCCTCACCTGAAATCCTTGGGGTTGCTTCACTTCCTTCCTCATTTGCTTTGCTGTAGTTCCTGACTCTCCTGTTCAGTGCACTGCCAGCTATCCTGTGCTGTTTCTTTTCCTTTGCAGCCTCAAGGGGGAAGTGCTTGCCTGTGAGCAGGGCCGAGAGCAGCTGCCTTGTTCTGTTGGTTTAGTAAGTAGGACTTCTCTTGATTAACGTTGCATGGAAACTACTCTGGGGAAAGACAAGCACATGGAGCAGAAGGAAGTCCTTTGCTGTGGAATAACCCGTCGTTACGTGGTCCTCAGTGGGGGTGGATTGTGTTACCAGGCTGAGCTCGCTGATCCAGAGGTTCCAGCTGGACTTGCTGCTGCATCGTGTTTGTGTTTCACCCAGGCTTGCTCCATCCCTGGACCAGGACGTGGAGTGCTCTGTGCTGGTGCTGCCGTGCTGAGCCATGTAGCCTCTCCTGAGCTGTGTTGTGTCCCATGTGCGTCCCCTCCCCACCCGGGATGGCGTGTGGTGACAGTGATCACAGAGGTTTTGCAGGAGTCCCTGGATCATAGTCTGGAGAGGAGGGGTGCTGCTCAGGCCCGGGCTGGTGGGAGCTGGGTGGGTTTAGCACGTGCTTGGGAAGCGGCTGGGTGGATAAACCTTTTCATGTGGGTGGCAGTTGTCACCGAGTCCTCACCATCACGTTTCCTTGGAGGCACTTTTGGGGATGAAGAGAGCAGAACTGCCTTTCTCTCACCCTAAGGAGAGAACATGTCCTTCTGTTCCCGCTCTGCAGGGACCCAGCAGCCAGCATCACCCTTGACTTTCCCCCTCAGCATCTGAGTAAGGGGCTCAGGCGAGACCTTGGCTGCTGCCCCACGCAGAAGGGCCAGAGGTGCCCTCGCTTCGCCGTGCTCCCACCAATCCCAACACCCGTCCCCACAGCCCTGCTCTGCTGGTGGCTGTGGCAGACCCCGCTGCAACCCCTTGCTTGGTTTATTGGGTGTTCCTCCTCATGCAGCACATGCAACGCTGATGGTTTTTGTCTTGTAGAAGGGTTGAAGTGCTCTATCTGGGGCCCGGCTGTGTTGCACAGCAGGTCCCTGCGTGTGGCTTGGGGGTGGCTCCTGCAGCATCCCCAGCATGATGCTGTGCACCAGGGTGACCCACAGCACCCACCTTTGGGGGCGTGGTGGTCTCCATGCAGAGCTGGGGAGCACCCAAGGGTGCTGGTGCCTGAGGGTGGGCTCAGAGGTGGCACAAGCTGTGTCCTCAGAGGCTTTGGGTCGCTGCGTGTGGGCTGCCGGGGTCCTTGCTGACGTTGCTCTCAGCAAAGCTCTGCTCCCTCCTTCCAAAACCTCTTGCTCCTGGTGCTCTGGCCTCAAGGGGAGAGCTGGGTTGGTTTCCACATGGTAGATGTTAACAGAGGATTCAGGTTTAGGTGGGGAGCTCATTCCTGTTGCACTGCAGCAGGGTGGTCCCCGCGGTGATGGGGTGCAGGTCTTGCTGCCGTGGGATGCAGCTCATCGTTTCCAGGCGTGAAAGGCGCAGCTCCTACCAGGAGCAGTTCCTCCAGGCCTGAGAATCTCCAGCTTGAATGTATTTGGCTGTATGGATGTGCAGTTTTTTTACTTCAATTGCACTTTGGCCTTGAAGTGAAGCTCTTCCAACAATTTTCTCAAGGCAACTGCTCTTCTTCCTCCATCGCCAGCATTTACACACAGGTTGTAGGACACAAAGGTCTAGGATCTACCCTAAAGTTGCATGTCCTGGTCTCCTATTCTTCAGTTTACGGTAGGATTTTAATAATGCTGTCAACTTTTCTTACTGGCTGTCCTGCCAAAGCTGCAGGAGCACACAAAGCATCCAGCTCGGGTACTGCTGGAGAGTATCTCCCACATTGGGATGTCCCAGTGGGAATGGTCCAACCAGCAACAATGCAGAAAGGTCCCATTTCTCCTCAAGCTGCCCATCTCCCTGGGTTCCAGATGCCTTAAAGTTAGAGGTGAAGGGAAAAGGAGAAGGAACAGGATCTGGGGGAGCTTACGATAAATAAAAGTCATTGTTCCTATACTGAGTAATATTAATATAGAGTCAAATCATGTGAAAATTATCCATAGGATAAAAACCAACACCTTGCCCCTTTGGCTTTGCCTTTACTCCGAGCCAAAAGGAGCTGTGTGTTTAGAAGATTTATGTATGTGCCAGCTTTGCGAAATGTCTTCTCCAACCCTGCGCTTCTAGTATGTCTTCCCCCACCGTGTTTAAACAAACACCACAGAACATCCTGGGAAGGTTTGCAGATAAATGAAGGTAACTCGGGCCAACTTCCTTGATTCCAGTACTGACCTTCCTTCTTAGCGCTGGTGTTTCGCTCGAGAAAGCAGCTGTTGCAGATCACCCCTCTGGTGATGGGGGCTTTTTTAAGTGTCATTGTCAAGAAAGACATTCACACATTTCTTTTTCTTTTTTTTTTTTAACCGCAAAGAAAATATACTGTTGGGTCTGGATTTCCTGACACCGACTTTAAGCATCGGTGCCTGCTGTTACATTGTCAGCAACTTGGCTCTGTAGCTCTGCTCTCTTTCATTTTAATTTTGGTTTTTTTCCCCCATTGCAAAACAGAGCTGGTTGGGCAAGAACTGTGCCCATCGACCCCCGGCCCGGCTGCGGCTCAGCAGAGCGGGCACCGAGTGCCGGGAGCCCTCCCCATCCTTCTCCGTGCTCCCAGACCTTGCAGGGATGGCAGCTCTAGGAAATCCCGGCTGTCGGGTTTTACCGTGGGCTGGCGCCTTGTGTGATTTGCTTTCCCTGCCCCGAGCGCGTTCCTGTTGTCTGCCGGACCCTCGGCGAGGCAGCGGAAGGAGGTTTATCAAAACTCGGGGGTGTTTATTGTGGTTAGTGTGTGGAGTGATTACTGTGGCGTTTCTTGTGTTTGTCCGGGAGTTGCACTTTCCTCTGGAGAACGTGAAGAAGCGGATGACCCCACGTACCCTGCTTCGTTATTACCCTCCGTCCTATGAGCCTCGCTGAGCTTGCCTGGTCTCAGGCTGAGCCTGGGAAAGCCTTGTGCCGAGCTTTGCGAGGGGTTAAAGGGAGATGCAAAATGTGAAGCATTTTTCCTCGTTATGGCTGGGGTAGAAGTAAATAAGTAAATCCTCAGCTGGCTACTGACATGTAAGACAATTCTGTGGAGCTGGTTGGATCGTCTGTTTGTCCCCAGCACTGAGCTGAGCTCTGCTGGCCCCTGCTTTGCCTTCTCCTGACTTAACACTTGGTCTAACCTGCCCCATTTCTCTCTTATTTGTAGAGGATGGCCAGTTTGACGGTGTAGAGGTTTGGGCTTCCCTCTGGATTCAGCTGGGATTTCCGTGGCCGGGAAGAGCCCTGCGGATGGGACTTGGAGCATCCCCGGAGCACCGTGAGCCGCTTCAGCCAGTACTCTCCTCTGCAATGTGTTTTTAGACTCCATCTCTTTTCTTTCCAAATGCTCAAATGTCTATCAGTGAGGTTGGAGAAGATTTTATTCTGGAGATTTTTCAATCTGCTTTTAATATGTGTGAGCTGATGCATCCCTGGGCTTTCCGGGGTGTTAAAATAGCATCCTGCATCTTTCCTCCTGGTTAGATGGCAAAACTAACTGCAGTGTTTGTGAGGACAAAATGGTCACGTCTGTACTCGCTGAAGCAGCTTTTCTTTGGAAGACATGTTACCAGACCAAATCCCCAATTATTTTATTTTTTTTTTAACTGTTACCTCTTCCAAGTGCCAGCACAGTTATTGTGTTGTGTAACCATCCAAACAGCTCCAGGGATCGTTTGGTTTTGCTTTTATTTTGATTCGAATCTCCCGGTCTGAGCCTGTTCCTTTGCTCCGGGAAGGCTTTTGAATATATATATATAGTATATAGCACAAGACACTCCTCAGGTCAGCAGATCCTGTGGGATATCTCCAGAGAGGGACAAAGGGAATAAAAGCTCCCATCGCTCTCTGCAAACAGTGTAACTACAAGTGCTGCTGCATCTATCTCGAGTCCTGCTTTAGCTGTGCACCCTGAGCTAGGCCGCATCCTCCCACTCATGTTTGTTTGGTTTTTTTTTTCCTGGGTTTTATGGATGCTTTTATCTCTTAGGACAGAAAATCGGAGCATCGCTTTGCTCGGTGTCTGGGAGCTGCGTGTACAGGGTTCGCAAGAAGCGCAGGATTCTTGCCAGTTGTCTTTGAATGTACCAAATTCTAGGCTCCCGAGAAGTTGTTTGGTTTTTTTTAACTTGCCTGTGGATAAGCTGTGAACGTTGCCGATGTATAATGCTGCCTTTTATAGAGTTTAAAGCTGCTTTAGTATTTAGTGCATGGACGGTGAAACTCCCCCGCGGCGCAGCTCATGCTGGGGCTGCGTGTTCCTGAAATCCCCGACAGCCGGGGAGGCAAGACCCCAACTTTTTACAGTTTTTCCCTAAGTCTTAACTTGTGTTTTGCCAAACTCCGTTTTACCACACTCCTCTCGTTCTTGCACTAAAGGCGGAATCCTCAGGTTGGGCGAAGAAAGGAGTGTTTAGGTACGAAGCAGGAGGCTGTTCTGGGCCTGCTCGTTCCAGGTGACTCTGGAGCAACTTCTGGGACCAGGGTTCCTCGTTTTAAATGTGTAAAGAAGCGTTGGCCATACCCAGGGAGCTGTGCTTGAGAAATGTTGGTGCCCAGGCTGCGGGGGAGCTCAGCAACCCCAGAGCCTGAGGTTTACCTGGGGATTTTGAGCTCAAACCTGGTTGTTTTAAACACTCCCAGAGCTTTAATTTGATAAAGCTGAGATGGAAGGAGCCATGGAGAAGGCCCAGGCAGTGGTCCTGACCCCTGATGATTTCTGAGGAGCAGAAATGGGCATTAAAGCGATTGCCCCATGAAGGGATGAAATTCAGCGGGTGGGAAAGCTGAGTTTTACTTATTTTGTTCCTCGGGTTCTTCTCATCGGGGCGCAGGTTTGCTGCAGCCTTCTGCAAGAGCGATGCCGTCCGTTCTTCGGTTTTGATTGTTACAGTCCTTAGAAATAAGCTAAAAAAGAAAAAACAATGAAGGAAGAGATGACGTACAGCTTGCTTTTTGTTAGTGCTTGCTGTCGCTCTCCAGGAACGCTCCAAACGCACAAAGCAGCACGGCGTTGGGCTGGCTGCTCCTGCCCAGGAACCTCCTGCTCGCGGGGCAGGAGGACTAGAAACGTACTGTAGGATGTTTATGCACAATAAGCTCTCATAACTTGTGAAGGAGTTGATTATATTTGTATCATTGAGTAGTTAATGGCTGCGAGGAGACAAAAATACCTATTTTTACCTGCCAGGGTTCATGAATGTAGCCGCTATTGCATTGGCTGTCGTAACTTTTTAAAAATCACAGCTAAAAATCAGGTCTGCGGGTTCGGGCCCCTTGTTCCTGTCGAGTGGGGTCCTTGCTTTGGCCGTGGGCTGCTGGGTCGTGAGGATGGAGCGTATCGACTGTCTCTGCAGACCAGCAGCGCTTGTGCCTCAGTGTTTTAATTAAAGCCTAGCTAGCCTTTTCTTCCTGCATTTTAACTGCCAAAAAAGGTGTAAGTGTGTGTGTAGAGCAGAGCAGCAGTGGATTTGTGGCCGTCATTGTCCCACGGGTGAGCCATACCTGACATGACAGGTCCCAGGTCCTGCCAAGCCCTGCGGCGATGCCAGTGAAGCCCACGCATCCCCCGCAGCCCCAAACGCGCTGGTGGGTCTCGTGCCAGGAATTTCCTTGAAATCACCTGATTTCCTTGGCACCGTGTGCGCAAATACCCCGAAGTAAACAAGAATTGCACAACAGGCCTGAGCGGAGGAGTAGCAGCGGCTGGTGCTGTCGGTCGTGCCGGAGCTGGTGTCTTGGGGTGGGCAGGCAGAGGAGGTGAATTTGGAGGTGTGGACGTGGGCTTGGTGCCTTCACGAGCATTGTACCACCAGTGGGGCTTTTTCTGTATTTTCCTGACTTTCTGTCAGCAGAGGTGGTGGTGGTGGCCGCTGTCACCTTCAGTGAGCAGCAGCAGGGCCACCCAGGACCTGCATCGCTGTCCCTGAGCTGTGGTCCAGGGGCTGCTCCACCAGCGTTGTGGGTCCTTTTAGAGAAAAATGATTGCTCAGGCAAACCCTGCTCCATCTCTGCCGCCAGCGCTGGGCCAAATTGGAAAGTGAGGGGGAAAGGCTTAAAGCTGGGCTGCGTAGCTTGAGTTTGTCTACCCTGGCTGTGACATTAGAGCTGCCACCTCGGTACAACGTCCCCTTCGTGGCAGCTCTGCGGTGGGTGACGGGGAAGCCCAAGCCCAGCAGAGCAGCTTTGGGAGGAGAAACATTGCCCCAGCACTTCCAGGAACCACCTGCCCCTCAGAAGGGTCCCAGACCCTCTCCCTGTGCCCCTCGGAAGGCTGCTGGGCCAGCGCTGCCACCTCCACCTCCGATTCTCTCTCTGAACTCTGCAAGCTGCATCCCTGGGTGTAGCGTTCAGCGAGATGGATGTGACGCATCTCTTGCCATTTCTCTGTTTCTACTGGCTTTTTAGGCTTAAAAAACAAAACAAAAGTGGTGTTTGTGAACTTGTGCTGAATGTTGTGTACTCTGCGTGAATATCCCGTGAGCATTTATTTACAATAAAGAGGTTTTAAAAAATAGGTCTAGTTTGCCGCTTTCCCTTATTGTTTGCTAGAAACCGTGTGCTGGGTTTGGGGTATCAGGGAATTTGGAGCATCTGTGGAAAGTGTTTGGAGGAAGAGAGTCTGTAGAGAGGGCAAGGGGCCCTGACTTTGGGGACTTGGGCTGGGAATGGTGGATCCTGCACCCCAGAGCTACTGCTGCTGTCCCCTCATCAATTTTAAGGGTGTTTTTATGGGAGGATTCAGATTTTCTGGTTTTCTGTGGAGCTGTTAGTGTAGGAAAATTTGTTTTAAAGCACATGTGTCTAGAAAAAAAAGTCAAGAGGAGCAACTGGTGTGACTCGAACTGTGATTTAGTCCCAAAGGGTCTCACCAGCTACAGCCTGAAGGGAAGTGACCTTGCATGTGGTCAAGGAAAACCCCTTTTATCCTCTTTATCCCCCCACAAGCTGCAGGTTGAGGAGGTCTTGGGGTGTTTAGCAGCCATCAGAGCAGGAGATGGCTTTTGGGGTGGCCATGCCTTGGATGGTGCTGACCCCCTGGGTGGCCACAGGGAAGCTGCTGATTTCTCAGCACACAAACCGGTTTGTTCTGAGTCATCTGGAATAAAATAAATCTAGAAAGCCTATGTTTGTGTTTGCGATTAACTAGATTCTTGTAAATACCGAGTGGACGTCAGTGCCTGCTCGGGAGTGACAAGGGGCCTGTTGGGAGCAAGCCCCAGCTCATGGAGCGAGTGTTCTACAGAGCAAGAACTAATTCTGTTTTCCTACATTTTGGCACGGACTCGGGTGAACTTCAGGAAGGTAACAGATCCCACTCGGGCAGGGACCTGGTAGATGTTTCTGGCAGAACCTCTCAGATTTGGCAGAGCAACACCTGCGAGAAGCACAACCCGAGGTGAAAAGGTTCTGGATGGTGGTTCCAGCCTGGGTGAAGTCGTGCAGCCAAAGTGCAAAGGAGACAACGTTACAACTTCTGCCAAAACTCTTATTGCTGGAAAATGACCCACCAGTGACAGCTGGATACGGGAACAGCTTTCAGTGAGACAAAGGGCAGCTGGATTCCCATCATGGACCAGCTCTGAGTGATGCTCCTTGAGACCTTGAGCTGCTGAGCTCCAGCTGGTGTTGTTTTAATGGAATTAGCTGGAACTCGCTGAAGAAACTGCACTTTGAATGCTGGCCATAGGCTTTTGAGGTCAGAATAGATGTGCTCATGGTTGACATGCCCCAGGGTGAAGAAGTTCTTTTGAGGAGCTCCCCCATAGTGTGCCCAAGGTTCCTGGGCATCACCCGGGGACCTGTGCTGGCCTGGTTCTGTTGCTGCAGGGTGGAACAGGCAGGGTCCTGCTCCACAAGGATCATTTCAATGAAAGACCTGGCAGCTTCATACACAAAACAAACAATTTCGACATCTGCTTGGGTTGCATTCAGTTTTCTAGTGATTTGCTTTGTGGGTTGAATAAGCTGCTTCCTTCTTGCTCAAAGGAGTTAATGATTTATGGGTCAACTGTCCCAAGTCTGGTTTCTGCAGAATTCAAACTTCTCATGAAGCCATGTCTGAGCATGTGGGCGTATCACAACTCCTCCTTTAGAGGAGAGCCTGGAGCTGGGGGGCCGGGGTGAGGACAGTCATCAGTTTGTCTTGCAAGAGCTGAGCACGCCGGGTCTCCATCTCCTGCTGCCAGAGCTCCAGGTAAGAGAACTTTGAGCAATACAGGTTTAGGTGATGTTGCTTTTGGGAATGGGACTGGAGCTTTCTTGCAACTCTAGCAGGCATGAAGATTAGTAAATTAAATTAATCCAAGGCTGCAACAAGGATTGAAGAAAAGTCAGAGGAATGGAACGGGCACCAGAAGTGTTAGGGCAGAAAGCATCCAGAAAGACTTGTTCCCAGGAGGAAGGTAGGAACTTGGAGTGTACGAAATGTTGGGAGGGTATAGGCTCATAAATGATGGTCCTGGACAACAAAATCAGAGAGGACTCTTAGTGATCTCTAGGGGTGCCAGGTTAGTCCAAGTTGCACTTAAATTCCATTTTGTAAAGCAACTCGGTCTCCTGAATGACCAGTGTGCTTCACAGCTTTACTTCAATTATTTGCACAAACTGATGTATCTTTTTGGTTAGATGCTTCTCCCTCTCTCTGCATGGAATTTCTTAGGGAAATGTACTGATTCCAGCAGGATTTAATTTGACTGAATTTCCCTCAAAGAGACTTATTACTAACCCATAAGATAAGTTTCAGAGGACTTTTTCCAGAAGGCATCGAGAAGCTCATGGAGCCGCAGGTATTTATTTGGCTGGGAAGAACACTATGTTGGCAAGACAGCGTTTTTAAATTCTCATCGAAAGCTGCTTTCTTAAAAAAACAAATGAAGGAGACTAGTGGAAAAAAGCCCATGGGAATTGCTTCCCATCTGCGATCAGCTGTCCTGTTTACGTGGTGTTTTCATGACTCTGGGTCTGGTCTGCTGGAGCCAACCTTCCTCACCCAAACTCAGCTCTAGCCCAGCTCCTCAGCCCTGGGTCTTGGTCCCATGGGCTGGAGAAGAGCCGGCGGAGGAGCTGCTCCGTGCTCCTGCAGAGTATTGCAGTAGCTCCTGCAGCTTCTGGTCCCTAGCCACCGCTGTGGGAGCTGCCTGGGGGTGGAGAAATGAGACCTGTCTGGAGGAGCTACGCTTATCCTGAGAGTAGATACTCCCCTGCTGTTTTGACAGATATTTAGCCTGGGAAAAGAATGTGGTAACTTCTGCGGGATCTCCGGGCAGTGAGGCTGGAATAAGAAAGATGTCTGCTCCGGAGCTGAGGAGGCAGAGGGATTGTGCTGCTTTCCTTGGGTTTTTCCTCGCTGCTGCTCTTGCTGTGCCTGTCCAGGGTAAGTGAGCACAAGGAGGGAGTGAGTATGTCGGGATAAACTAAGATCCCTCAAAGGAAAACCTTCTGCTGGGGTTTGAGAGACTCAGTTCCTTCTCTTTCCCTCATTGCCTTTGCATTTTGAGAACATTGTAAATCTTTGTGGTGAGAATATATCTTCCTTTTTTTTTTTTTTTTGCTCCTTTCTGTGTCCAGGAGATGTTAAAATTATTCTAGCTGAAAAAGATGCAATGATTTATACTAACCAGGGAGAGAAAACGATTGATCTGGACTTTGTGACCAGCCTTTGAAAGTGCTGGATGAGGTGTGAGGAGCGAGCAGGACCTGGTGGGGTGATGCTCCTCCTCTGTCCCCCCTCACAGACTGAGCTTCTCTTTGTCTCTAGCTGCCAGGAGTTTTAAGGCCACTGAAGAGCCCTTGCCTGGACCTTCACAGTAAATCAGGCCTGAAGTCTCACAGCATCTTTCTGATGGGGTTTCTGTTGGTAGGTTACTGCGGTGCTCCGCCACGTCTCACGTCTGCAGAACTCAAGGAGGAGTACCAGGGTCATACCAGCTTTTTCTATCAAGACATGGTGGAATACGTCTGTCGTCCAGGTTACATGAAAAGCGGAAGCGGCCGAAACATCCTGCGTTGTGGAAGCGACGGCGAGTGGCACGGACCAACAGAAAACTGTGCACGTGAGTATGCTTTGGGTTGACTGTGGATTTTGTTTTTATTCACCGATGCTATCAGCTCATTTTATTGGAGCAGTATCCCAAGCGGTCTCCTGGGATGGCGGCAGATGTGTGACCTGACAGGGAGCACTGGTTGTATTCCACCCAGTCCTGGCCATGATGGCAAAAGCTGCTTTGATGCTGCCTGTGTTTGATAGCTGACTCAAAGGGTGTTCTTCTGCTCAGGCACTTTGTAACTTGGTTCAAAAAAATGCATGTCAGACTTGCAGCAGGAGAACCCTTTAGCCGTGCCCAAATGCTGTCACGCTTGCCAGGGTTACTAGAAAACCCCACGTGGGCTGCAGAGGCTGGCTGCAGGTCACAGTGCATCATGAATCCTGAAATAATTTAAGGTTGAAGGGGAAATCTGAGGGTCTTTGATCCATCCCTTTGCTCAGTGTTGGAGGAGTCGTCTGCTTTCCTGCTGCTTTTTCCTGATTCTTCAAGAAACTGAAATAAGAACTAACTCTGGTGCTCTTGTCCCCCAGCAAAGCAGTGCAGCTACCCCGGAGAGCCGGACAACGGCAGACTCATCCTAGCAGGAAAGTTCTATTTTGGTTCAGCAGTGAACTTCACCTGCAACACTGGGTAAGCCTGGAGCACTCAGGGCACGGCTCCTCTTCTTCCCTGGCAATTTTTCTGATGTCTTTTCCCTGTAGATTAAAGCCTGGGCTGTCAGAGGCCTTCCCAGCATCAAAAAGTGCAGACTGTGATTGAAATCTCTTGTAAGCTTTCCTCTGAGGGCTTTAAGACTGACTGAGTTTTAATAATCTCATACTTCAAGGCAGCTCTTCCCGATCTCAGGTTCACTCTCCTGGCCCTTTCTAAATCATTTCAGGATCTTTTCTTCAAAAAGGCATCAATACTGAACTCAGATGAAGTGGGTGTTTTTTTCCTTAGAAGCCACATATTTTGTTTTTAAAATGCTTTCATCAAAAGCCAGCGTGTCCTTGACAAAATGATGCTGGTGGCAAACTTCTGATCAGCCAAAGGAAGCCAAAACCATCCTGGTGATGTTACAGGTAATAGATCAAAACTGAGTTTGTCACACAATTCCTTCTCCCCTGTTCCACACAGGTACAGACTGGTTGGACATTCTGAGATTCACTGTGTGATTAGAGATGGAACTGTTACATGGGACAGAGATATTCCCATCTGTGAGTGTAAGTAGAGTTCCTGAACTGATCTACTGCTTGTGTTACTGGGGATGGATACAGAAGCTGTCATGTTGCCCTGCTGGGGATTTCAGCAGTTCGATGCATGGTGGAGTGTGGGAAGACAATTTTTTTCCTTTGTGTTTTTCTTTCTGCATCATCCTCCAGAAAAAAAAAATTATTTGCTGTCCAAGGAGTAAGGCAGCTTGTGAGACTGGCGTAACCCGAAAGCCGCGGGTGCCTGGGGCAGGGCTCTGCTGCCTGTGGGCTGGTGCACATCTCTCTCGAGACCTGCCCTGAATTTCTGACCCTTCTGGCACCCTCGTGTTTCAATATTTTTTCCTACCAGACCTTTGGCTCAAAATGAATTACGTTTTTCTCTTTTTCTTCCCTCCCTTCACTGCCTCTCCCCCCTCCCTCCCCAGCAATACCGTGTTTACCCCCTCCCGAAATAGCCAACGGAGAGCACAGCGGGGCTGACAAGGATCACTTCGAATACGGAGTGTCCGTCACCTACCGGTGCCGCAGTGTCACAAGGGGAGAGAGACCTTTCTCGCTGGTGGGAGACGCCTCTATCTTCTGTACAACCACAGATAACGAAAACGGTGTCTGGAGCAAGCCAGCCCCAGAGTGCAAAGGTGAGCTGCCACTTCCCGCTGCCCTACAGCCGTCCTCTTCCTTGGAGCCATCTCCCTCTGCCCCTTCCCGCTGCCCTACAGCCGTCCTCTTCCTTGGAGCCATCTCCCTCTGCCCCTTCCTGCTGCCCTACAGCCGTCCTCTTCCTTGGAGCCATCTCCCTCTGCTTTGTGTTGCTGGAACCCTCTCACAGATGAGACCCTCTGAGTTTGGTAGCAGCAACAGGATTTAGGGTCGCCCATTGCAGGGACTATGCCTGCTCATGGTCAGCAGGGATGTGGCAGTGGGATTTTACTGGCGTTGGCAGACCCGATGATGCATTTTGCCTGTGTAGAACAGGCAAAGGAATTCAAGGAATTCGGAAGGCTGCCATGATACCTGCTGCCTTTCCTATGTTCTTGTTATCCTTTGCCTTAAGTGTGAAATAAAAAGGTGCTGTAACGTGGAGTAAGGAGGTAAAAGATACCACGTCAGCCTGCTACCTTGTCATGTCCGTGTTGAGCCTTTCTGATGAATGCACCTTACACAATAAGAATTTTTTTTGTACCCTCATCTCCCCTCTTGAGCATCCCTGCTCATCCCCTAAGAGGTGGCCTTTCCCTGACGCAGTGGTCAGCTGTGAGCATCCGAGCATCAGGAACGGGAGGCTGGTGAGCGGGCGCGGGGGTTCCTACACCTACCGAGACACCGTCATCTTCGAATGTGACTTCCGCTACACCCTGAACGGCAGCGACACCTCCACGTGCAGCGAGAACAGCCTCTGGGACCCTCCGCTGCCGTTCTGCCAGCGCAGTAAGTGTGCTGGACCAAGCACTGCTCCACCTGACCCAGCAGCTTTGCTTCAGGGAAGTTCCCACCCATCTAAGAAAGCATTAGGTCATGGAAGTGATGGCTGCAAGATTTCATAGAATCATAGAGTCATTGAGGTTGGAAAAGATCTCTGGGATCGAGTCCAACCATCATCCCAACATCTCCCTGACCACCAGACCATGTCCCAAAGCACCACATCTACCAATTTTTTGGACACCTCCAGGGACGGTGACTCCACCACCTCCCTGGGCAGCCTGTTCCAGTGCTGACCACTCTTTCAGTAAAGAACTTCTTCCTAGTATCCAATTTAAACCTCCCCATGCGCATCTGGAGGCCATTACTTCTTGTCCTGTCATTTAATTTCGGGGATATTTTTTTCGCTAATCTCTCTGTAGCACTAAGGTCACTTGAGGAATTTATGGCGTGGGACCATAGAGGCTAAAGTCTTGTCCTGTTCAAGCCAGTGAGAATTTCTCAGTAGGATTCCACGGGACTAAATGAACCTTTCCATATTTAATATATTCAAAGTTTGTTGGTAGAGCCTCAGACAACATAACCCTTATTAGAAATTACATCTTGTTATAAGAGTGAAAATTATCACACAGTCTGAAATTATTCATATGTTCTCATGTGTCTCCTTCTCATTCACTCTTTAGCATAACTGCACTCAAGTGCATCTCAGCAAGAACAAGGCGAGCCCACGATTTTCACCCCAGCTCCTTCTCCTACGTTACGTACCATTGTGGGCTTCGCTGATTTATCGCTGGCAATGTCCCTACCTTGGCGTTTCGTTCCTAGGTAGCTGTGATGACCCTCCAGATGTGCCTTACACTGTTAAAGCAAGACTTGCCGGCAACCTGTTTCCCGTGGACTCTGTCGTTACCTACGAGTGCTGGGAGGGCCACCAGTTCAGCCCGGGAGAAACCATGCAGCACATCAAGTGTCTCCCAGATTTTACATGGACCAAAACTCCACATCCTTGTGAAAGTAAGTGCGTGTTGCTTTGGCTTCCTTACCCTTGTGACTTGGCAGAATGATCACTGAGTGAAGAAACTACGTGGTCAGCTCTTGAGAGGGGGGATGCTCTGGCTGCCCAGCTTGGCACGTATCTCGTCTTTGCTGTGACACTCAAACTCCTTTGATTTATTCTCCAGCCAGAGAGTTTTCTTGGCTTTATTTGCCTTTTTTTTTTTTTTCCTAGTCCCTTGAACCAGCGGAAAAAGTCACTGCAGTGTTGGAGGCCCCATGCCCCGTCCAAGGGGACGTTGCGGTTGGGGGTTCCCTTGCAAACACCCTGTCCCCCAGGAGCACCCAGGGACGGTGTTGAGGCAGATTTAGTGCTGTGATGTGTCTTTGTCTTACAAAACTTTCATCCTTCCATTTAAAATGAACCTGCTGTCATCCAGGTGGCTCTGCCATGGCTTCACACTTGTTTGGCTTTTCGCAGAAATTCGTTGCCCGGATGTGGACATCAGGAACGGAAAGCCTGTACATCTGTGGGAAAAGAAAGACATTTATGTGTACGGAGACAGACTGAAAATTATGTGTAACGATGGCTATGCCTTCAAAGGTCACAGCGATACCGTAGTGCTCCAGTGCACCAGCGAAGGTAGATGGGATCCAGCAGTACCGGAGTGCGCTCCAGGTAGGTGAGAGCTGGTGAAGCATGTTGACTTGACCATTACTTATTTTTGACTGCAAAGCTTTGGGTCACTCTGTACAGCTTCGCTGTCTGCTGACATTCACAGAAAAATTTATTTGCCGGCAACCTCTTTTCGCTTGTGCCCTGCGATAGGACGAGGGGCAATGGATGCAAGGTAGAGCACAGCAAGTTCCACCTCCACGTGAGGAGGAACTTCTTGACTGTGAGGGTTCCAGAGCACTGGAATGGGCTCCCCAGAGAGGTTGTGGAGGCTCCTTCTCTGGAGACTTTCAAGACCCGTCTGGATGCGTTCCTGTGTGACCTGCCCTAGATTCTATGGGCCTGCTTGGCAGGAGGGTTGGACTCAATGATCTCCAGAGGTCCCTTCCAACCCCTCACATTCTATGATTCTATGATACACAAGGCCTTAAACAATGGTAGAAGTAGCCAAGGAGAATTTTGCTCTACTTCCATGTATCCCCAAATCTAGTCCTGCTCTGTTAACTTGGGAGAAACGGGCAGCAAAAGATTCAGATGGATCCTTTTGTTGCCTGAGAATTGCTGTGGGAAAAGCACGGGGCTTTGGCATGGAGCTGAGCCAGAGTCTGGGAGGTGGGATGCAAAAGGCTGGGTGCTGGAGGCTTTTAGAGCCTTAGGAGGTTCCTAAGAAGCCAGAGAGACATTTACCCAGCTGGAAGGGGACATGGTTTGTACTTTGGGCTGGTTTGCTGCCGCGAGGCCTGGGAGCAGAGGATGCTCTCAAAGCGTCTTCCATCTCAGCAGAAAATGCAACAGCATAAATAACTGATACTGCTGAAACTCATAGTCTAGCAATGGAGCAGTATCAGCGAGCTGCTGGAAGCAGCAAGAAGAACCTTGCCAGCAGGAAAGAGCCTGCTCCACCTCCCAGGGCAGCCAGCATTAGAGCATGGACGATTCCCTGTCCTGGCCCTGACGCTGCCTGTGAGGTGCTCAGCAACCTCACGAGTGCAGCCCCGTGGGAAAGCAGGGGCTAAGTCCCTGGGGTGGTAACGGTGCGTGGTGCTGAGAGCCCCAGGGAGAGGCTTGGTTGGGCATGGACCCAGCTCTGCAGCATGTGCCTTTCCCAACAGCCTCAGGAAAACCTGACTGTAGAAGCAGAAACTCCTTTGGAGTTACACAGGACGCATTGAGACCTGCATCTGGGTGATAGTCACCTTTTTATCCAGGGTTCAGAGGTTCTTGATAATGATCTTCTCCATAGAAAGCATCCTCACTGGAGTTCTTTCTGAAAATGCAAGATATTCTTTATTTTCTGTTGTTTCTAGAACCTCGTTGCCCAAAGCCAAATACTGCTCATGGAAGAGAGGTTTTTCCAAGCAGAGATCGTTATACAGTCGGGTCCCAGCTGAGGCTGGCGTGTGATCCTGGCTATATCCTCAGGGGCCAGGACACGGTCGAGTGTCAGGCTGATTTGAGCTGGGCTCCCCCGCTGCCGTTTTGTGATAAAGGTACGTGTGACAGCGCTGAGGAGGAAGCTCGTGCATCCGTATTCAGAAACAGGCGTCTGTGCGTGACCTGCCTTCAGCCTCTTCTCCTGGGGAATGGGGCGATGATCAGCTGGGCTGAAAGCGTTGAGGTGTCCTCTCCTGGAGGTGTGAGCCAGGTAGGAGTTGGGCGAGAAGTGGGAGCCTTGAGCTGGTCTGAGAGGAAGAAGCCAGGCAGCAACTTCATGCGAATTTGCCATGCTGAAGTTACCTCTGGTACCCATTTCCCAGGAGTTATTTTGAGTATCACCTGAATATAACTGCTCGTTTCTCTTCTTCTCAATTCCCTTTCTTCCACAGCCTGTGACCTCCCTCCCCAGATCGCCAACGGGCAGCACTCTGGCGCGGGGCGGGAGCAGTTCCTCTACGGCGCTCAGGTGACGTACAGCTGTGCCGAGGGTCTGTCCCTCATTGGGGACAAGACCATCTACTGCACCTCTGACGATGGCATGGACCTGAGGTGGAGCGGACCTGCGCCGGAGTGCAGGGGTGAGTCGTTGCTTGTGCACGGGATCAGACTGATGCCGGGACCTGGGTACAGTGCCTGGCCCCATTACCTGCCCTGGTCCAGGAGCTCCAAATCTGGGGTGATTTAATGAAGTGCAGCTCTGCTGGCTTCTGTGCAAAGCTCTCAGAACCACGAGCTGCTCAGCAACAGCAGGGATTGGTAGAGTCTCCTTGAGGGCTGCTGCAGGAGGGTCGATTCTTGCACTGGAGTATAAAGCTGATGCAGAGAGCATCAGGAAGCACGGCTCTGCCCTGACCTGGTTCTCCGTTGTCCCTGGGGAAGGGCAGCATCCAAACCCCCCCATTCCCACCTCTGCTCTCTTCCCGCAGTGGTGCGGTGCCCCAAGCCTGTGGTCGAGAGGGGAAGGATGACTCCGCAGAGGTTCACGTTTCCCTATGGAACGACCGTGAAGTTCTCCTGTGAGGAAGGCTTCGTGCTGCAGGGCGATGCCGAGAGCCAGTGCCTGGCTAACAGCACCTGGCACCCTGCCCTGCCCACCTGCAAGCCAGGTGGGTACCAGATCTGGGCAGATGCCCCACAGCTGGTTGGCACGGAGCAGGGCTGCTGCTCCTTTGAATCACCAGCGACGGCTGGAATTTGCAGGGCTTTTCCTCCTTCATCTCTTCCCATGGCGTTACTTTTTGGCATGCATTTTCCTTTCAGTTCGATGTCCCCGCCCCTCAGGACAGGAGGGTATATCGATTGAACCTTACAAACCATGGTATGAGGTGAAAGAAACTCTGTCCTTCTACTGCCGACGTAGTAGCTATCGATTAGAAAGCACTACCTGCTCAGCTAACGGCACGTGGATACCACCACCCATGTGTGTAAGTACCACCATCTGCCCAGGCTTCATCTGTATCTTGCCCCATTTGTAGCCTGGAATAGCACTGGTCCGAGCTCAGGACTGTGGGTGCTTTGTTAACAGTAGGACTGGCCTGACTGGGGGGCTGCAGGAGCAGGGGGGTACTCAGCATGTAGGTCCCTGCAGCAGAGCCTCATGCTCTGTCTTTGTTTTGGTTCTTTTGAAGAAAAAGGCTACTTGTGAGAAGATTCTGAAAAACACAGAAGATTTCAAGTGTGGAGTTCCCCTAACTGAGCTGAAAACTATGCTGGAAGTCCAGAAACTGTTCCTGGAGGTTGAAAACTTGTTAAAATCCAGAGGGCTTCGCTGACTATCGTCACTGGTATCATAAGAACCATCCTCTTTTGAATGACTTCATAATTCATGCTAATGCTTAAGTAGCCAGAACAGAAATTGCCAATCGGTCAAGGAACAGATTTGGCCACATGGGGAGTCACAAAGTGACTTCTTCTGGCTCGTTCTGTTCGAGCTCACGGGGTTAGGTTTGTACATCACTTTATACACTCTAAAGCTTCACATTTAGATCTGCTTGTTACGCTGCCACGTGCGCGGTTAGAAAGGAACTGAGGGGAAAGTCAATTGTTGTCCAACAGCAGCACCTCATCCGCTGCCTCCCAGCACAGCCCACTGCTGCTCTGCCCATGGATGCTGCGCTCGTTACTGTGAACAGGCACTTAGCTGCCTAATTAGCTGTGACCTTCAGAGCAGGCACGCTGGAGGAAACATCAAAACCTGTCTTCTGGCGAAACTAAACCGCCAGGTTTTCTTGCCAGGCAGGACGGCCGTCCCGAGGCCACGGCGGTGCCACTCTTTGTGTGTGCGCTTGTTGGGAGGAAGTACAGAGAAAGGAACGGCTGAATTTCCTCTGCCACACCCAGCAAAGGGGACGCGCTCTGTTAGCACACAGCTTGCGGTCGGACCAGTGCTCCTTCACCACGAGATGATAATAAAGCTGCAATTGTAATGATGACTCTGTCTGGCTTCTCATAATTCCGTGAAGTAAAGGCAAGAGGTGCTGCAATAATCACCCCTGATCAGGCACGGAGGGCATGCAGGGGGGTGTTTGCACAGCAGCCTGTCCCCCCTACCCACTTTGGAAATGAGGGCAGGATGCTGCAGAGTGTTTCTAGCTGTCAAATGGCTGTGTTACACCATCCCCACTGGGGAAGAAGGCAGAGCAGCGTTCCTTCCCATGGCACATCCTCGCTGGAGAGCTCTGGGAGGGCAGCCCTGGCCTTGGGCAGGTCAGAAGGGCTGAGGGGTGGCTCATCTGGCCAGGAGAAATGGTTGTTACCACCCAGTTACCATCCTGGTCTGGTTAGAGACACGTGGCATCATTAACAGGCTGCCTGGCAGCTTTTCTGGGTCAGCCCACGGGAAAACACCCCTGTGTGCATGTCTCCTGCTCTCCTCTTCTCTCCTGACCCAAACCACGGAAGCTCTTTCTGATGCTGGTGTTCCTCAGAGGTGCAATGTCCCAGCCCAGCCATCCACCACGGGAGAGACATCAGCCCAGGAAAGGTGAATACACCTTTGGGCACCAGGTGGGATTTCGGTGTGACCTTGGCGATGAGCTGAGGATCGAGTGCTGGTCTGATGGGACGTGGAGCCCCCCGTGCTGTACTGTGACAAGGGTGAGTGTGACTGGCGTGAGCATGGGGAGGGCTGGGAGCTGTGTCTCTGCAGCAGATAGGACCAGCAGTGAGAAAATCACGTAACCTGAGTGTCACTTCTTGGAAGAAGGTGGTATTAGGAGAAGGGATCCAAGCCACAGCATCAAACGGTTTTAAATCTTTCATCACTGTTTGATAGATAATGGTTGGACTCGATGATCTTAAAGGTCCTTTCCAACCACAGTGATTCCGTGATAACGCATCGTGCGCGTCACCACATCCTGGTGAGGAGACTGCCTCCTCCTAGTTGATCCTTGAGGTCCTTTCCAACCTGGTATTCTCTGATTCTCCTGGTGAGGAGGCACTCTCAGGCACACTCCGGTTCTCTCTGTGTCACAAGGAGAGCAGGGCTGCACCCTCCCAGCGTGACACCTCGCTCCCCTCCGCCCCGAGCTCACCTGGGAGTGCAAACAAAGGGTTTTATCTCCCTGTGCAAGGCTCGAAACCCAGCAGCGTGACTAAGAACTGGGTGTTACGTCCCACGTGTGTCAGAGAGTGTGTTAGAGTAGCCTTGGCTGATGTCAGACGGGATGCTTCGAAGGGTTAGTCAGTAGGCAGATGTGTTCGCTCACACCCGTTCCTAATTACCAATGAGTCAGGCAGTCCATAAATAACAAACAAAAAGGAAAATGCTTTTATTTTTTGTTTATGGAAGGTCTGTGTTGCGTTACCTGCCAGCAAATAACTGAGTGGGCATTTTCCTGGCCTGGGTCTGGGTGGGGGTTTTTCCTGCTCTGGTAGCATTTGGTTTTGGTAAAACCGTGCAGGTCAGTGCTCACTGCCAGTCTCGGGTCAAATTAAAGGGTTGAGTTATTCCCCCATGCCTTACAGTAGGGCAGGAGGAGCAGGAGGCTTTACCAGAGCCTGCAGATGACAGTTGTCCCCCACCCTTGGCCTGTTGGTTTGGCTCTGTGGGTGTTCTGGAAGGCTCCAGAGGACTGGCTAAGGCTGCTGTGCTCTATCTCCTCCCAGCTTCAGAAACAGCCCCTTGGAGCCAACAGTGCTTGACAGAGGAGCAGAGAAATTGCTGCAATGAAGTCTGGAGAACCAGGGCAGGGGAAGCACCCAGGAACCCTGAGCTGCAGGGCATGGGGGTCTGGCCACCCTGCACTGCTCCTGGCCTTGCTGGGGCTCCTAGGCTTGCCTATGGCTCACAGTGAGTATGGGGGAATGGGATGGACCAGTGAGACCTGCCCAGGTCCCATCTTGCTGCTCAGGTGCTGGGAGGGGTGATGTCACCACCCCCAAGCCTGGGGACCCATTGCTTGATGCTCTCACGGATGCCCGGTGCCTTTGCCCAGAGGGGAAGCCTGGGCCAGCCCAGTGACCTTCCCGGGCTGCTCGCTGGGTCTGGGGAAGGGGCCAGGGAACGAAGTCTTCACCCAAGTAGGTCTTCTCCTGCCACAGGTGACTGTGGGCCTCCACCTCGCATGACTTACTCGAGACCATCCAGCGATGAGCACACCAGCAGCTTCCCCATGGGATCCAGGGTCACGTACACGTGCATCGAAGGCACCATCAAAATCCCCGGGAGGTCGGACACGGTGAAGTGCCTGCTCGGCGCACGCTGGTCAAGGCTGCCCGAGCCCTGCGGCCGTAAATACCTCCTTTCTCTGAAACCCAGCTCCCTCGCCTGCCTCTCGCTTGGCTGTACGTTCCTGCCCCTTACAGCAGCTGCTCTGCGATGGCCCCAACCCTCCTGACAAGGTGCCAGCATCCGTGCCTGTCGTCGAGGGGCTGGAGATCGGGATGCTCGTGTGCGTCCCGAGGCTGCAGCGTGGCTGCCCCACGGCACGTGCGTGAGGCTTTTTATTTCCCACTAACAGCTTTGCCTGTGCACTTAATGCATCTTCAGCTGCACTTTGCAAAAGATGCATTCAGAGGAGAAGCAGCCTGGTGTGAAAGCAGAAGCGACCTGCGAGGAACGTGAGGAGCTTTCCCAAAGCGCCGTAGTGAGAGCGGTTCCGCGGTTCCAAGGTTTATCTCGCGTGCTTTCCGGCGGGCAGCTCTTTCAGGACCACTCCCATTGACTTCCAGGGAGCTGCGGTGCCCCGACAAGGTTGCGGTTTGCTGCCCTGTCCAAGAAGGATGAGAGGATTAATTTCTTTCCTGTTGGGACCAATGTGAGCTACATCTGCCGCCCCGGGTATGAGAACACCTCGGAAAGTTCCCCCACCAGCACCTGCCTGGAAAACCTGACGTGGTCGGAAGCTGCTGAGCTGTGCAGGAGTGAGTATCTCTGCTCTGCTCCTCTCCACCTGCTGAAAAGCAGCTGAGGAGCTCTGGGCAGCTCAGGTAGCTGCTCCCAACCCACATGCTCGCATGCAGCCGGTCGTAGAATCATAAAATTGGTTGGAAGAAACCTTTACAATCATCAAGTCCAACCATTAACCCAGCACTGCCAGGTCACCTCCAAACCATTATCATCCCAACAGCCACATGCTTAATATAAAATTAGTGGGTATTCCTTGACAGTCATATTTAAGACTGAACAGCAGGAGCATCAGTAATGCTCTTCTTTTTTTTTTTTTTCTGCTGGCATAAAAAGACGTGGTTTGATTTTCACGTTGGGAAATACAGTTGCATCTGGACACAGCATATGCCCAGGAGAAATGCCAGCTTGCAACTCTAGCGTTGAACTTCAAAACCATGACAAAGCATGTTTCTTGTTGAAATCTATGTAGTATTAAGGTTGCTGATTCTACGATGTGGCAGCACTATGTTTGTCACTGTCAAATAACTTACTGCCAGTCCATCGAGATGGAAATATCTCAGCAAATCTTCTCCCTTGCCCTCCCGTGAGATGCTCATTGCTGCGAGCATGGAGCCCTTCCAGGGATCCGCACCTTCTCCTGCAGCTGATTCTGGCTCCTGCCAGCTCGGCTGGGACACGCGGGAAGTAAAATGCGTTGGGTATAATCCTCTAAGCCTGTCTCTTATTCAGCCTTTTTCATTTCTCCATCGCTGCGTGCTACCACTAACGCTGCCTGGCTCTCTGGCAGGGAGGTCCTGCGGCGAGCCGGGAGTGCTGCCCGGGGGCAGGATGGTCGTTCTGACGGACTTGCAGTTCGGTGCCAGAATCAACGTCTTCTGCGAGGAGGGGTGAGTCCCGGGGCAGTGCCCCCAGCTCCAATCCACTGCTGCTGATGCTGGAAGACAAGCTCTGGTCCAGTGTAATGAGCTTGTGGCCATGTATCGCTCCTGCGGCGTTGCTGGGAGTGCTGAGCATGGGGCTGCTGTTCCCACTCGAATGATGGATGTGCTGGGAAGGAGTAAAGCCACAGCTGGAGGGAAGGGACTGGGGTCAGAGTTTATGGCTGTCTTTTCCATCAAGTGTCACCCAGAGGAAATTTAACTGCCCCAGGGTATCTATCCCAACAGGCCCATCGGTTTATACTTATGGACTTCAAAACAGGTTACTTAAAATACTTCCGTTTAGGTAATATATTTAAAAATATTTAAAAAAATATTTCAGTTTTTCAGTATTTCAGATTTGAGATATATTGAATAAAAAGGGGTTGTACCTGAACTTTAAAAATTTGGAGCTGTTCAGCTGGAAAACTATGGTCCTGCTTGGCAGGGGCGTTGGACTCGATCTCCAGAGGTCCCTTCCAACCCCTAACGTTCTATGATTCTATGAAAACTGCTCTGAAGCACACTTCTCATGAGTCAGGGAGCTGACTCACACTTTCTGCCTGCTTTCAATCAGGGCTTGCATGCACTGGGCTGACTTGCAAACTTAAGCCCTTGCAGCTCCAGCTGGTGTTGCTCCCTCCCTAGCAGGACCTCGCTGGCATCATCTGGCTTCTCCTGCCGGTCATTGAAGCTGCTGCAGATGGAACAGAGGGTGTTTTTCTCCAGAGACTCCCTTCGGATGGACTTTGGGGAAATGACAGCGTGTCCCACCCTTCTGGGGTCCAGCTGATCTTTGGAAATACACATCAGGGTGGAGGGATAACGTTATCCACCCAAGCAAGATCGGATACTGTCCATCCTGTCCAGATGAGGCTTTTTTTTTTTTTGAACAGGGGAGTGTAATTCAGAGTCAGGGGAAGGTGTTGGTGCTGTCAGAACACGACATGTCCAGCAAGCCAGTCCAAAAGCCTCTTTAATGAACTTTAGATCCTTATTGCCCCTTGCTGGTCCCTGCTGCAGTGGATGCACTTGAGTAATTGTAGGGACCAGCAGCCTGCTGTCCTTTGCTTTTCTGGCTAAACTTTAGCAAAGCAGGCTAACAAAACCAAAAACAAGCTACAGCCTTGCCCCAGGGAGGAGAAGACACTGAATTCAGGCTGCTGGGCTCCTTGCCCTCTGCCCCGAGTGGGTTTCAGCAGCTCCAGCTCGCTGCCCTGGGTACTGCAGCATCCCCGTGGTCAGTGGCTGAGCCGCGGCCTTCAGAGCTGCTGTGGGTGCTTGAGAGGGAGCTTCTCACCCACCTCCTCTTCCTGGTGGGTGACAGCGGCGTGGGAAAGGCGCTGGAGGCCAGCAGCCTGAATCCCAGCGCTGTTCTCTGCCAGGAAGCAGGCAGGGAGAAATAATCCATGATTCTGCAAATCCGAGCCCGATGCATCGCTGTGGGATGCAGCCCTAACCGCAGCGCTGCCTGGCATTCGCTGCATGCCCTGGGAGCTGCCAGCGGCGACTTCTCCCACCCTTACAGCACAGGAGGTGCGTTGCAGGGAGTCAAAGGAAAGAGTCACTTGGCAATCGAGTAACACGGAGCCTGGCAGAGAGCAGGGTGAAGGAGCTCTCCTGTTAAGCAGCGTGTAGCTGCACATCTGCTTGCTTTAAAACGGCCTTTTCTACACTCCTGATCATGCTGGTACCAAGGAAAGAAAAATCTCAGTTTCTGGAGAGTTCCACAGTTTTTCTTTTCCTGTGTGTTTTCACTTAGGTACAAATTAGATGGGAACCCTTTCATCTGGTGTCAGCTTAAAGGAAGCGATGTGGAATGGAGTGAACCTCCAACGTGTGAACGTAAGATTCATCCAATCTCGCTGTTGGCTTGCCTGCATCCCAACGTCCACTCTAAACCTGTCTTCACACACTGCTTTTTGTTGATATCACCCACACACCAGCCGAGAAACACCCACGTTGCTGCTGACGTTGTATTTCAGCCGGGATTTTTTTTTTCCCCCACGAGATCAACGTATTTTCTCGTTATTGAAGGTAGCAGCGAAGGCGATGGGATGAGGGTTTAAGGAAGCACAAGGCAGAGCGTGACACATTGCCTGTTAATTTTTGTGGAGTGAGAGGAGGAAAACTGTGAAAGCAGGGACAGTTCAGGACAAAAAGAGGACGATCAGACAGAAGGCAGCGCTAGTTCCCCCTCTTCACTTACCCGTCAAGTTCATTCCCTTCAAGAATCTTCAGCGACCTCTTAAGAAACCACTTTGCACTTTCACGGCCGCTGCAGCTTTTCACAACACTCACACTGGCCTTCTTCCCTGCAGCAATTACCTGCGCTTCGCCTCCCCACATCAGCAACGGGAAGCACGATGGCGAAGGCATTGAAAAATTTGCCTATAACTCCACGGTGACCTACAGCTGCAGCCTGGGCTTCCAGCTCGCCGGCAGCACCAGCATCCGCTGCACCAGCACGGAGAAAGGAGTCGGAGTGTGGAGCGGAGCGGTGCCGGCGTGCAAAGGTGCTTCCACCCACGGTCATTATTTATGGCGAGTGCAGTAATTAGTGCGGCCCAGCTTAATGCACCGGGAGTGCTTCGGATGGGACGTGTCCGGCACGAGTCACAGCGGGATTTTAAAGAGGGAAATGTGGTGCCATGAAGGAAGGGAAGGTCTGTGCAGGAAATGCGCAGCGTGCTAACATTGCATATTCTTTACACCCTAGAGAAGAGCGTGTCTGTCAAGCTTGGAGCGAAAGAAATGCAAAGGAGTCCTCTCCAAAGTGAGCTGAAATGGTTCTACGTTAAGTCCCGTATTTCCCAACCTAATTTGTTCCTTTATCCCCTTTCTGCGAAGAGGCCGTTTGCTGAATTTCACACGGTAATTTCCATTCTTTCAGGTTCCCGTGGAAAGGGCATCCAGCCTTCTAAGAAGGGTCTCAGATGGGAAAGGAAGCTCAGCCTTTATAAAAAGTCACTTCAAAACACCAACTCCTTCTCCTATTCTTCTTCTTTCTCCAGGACACCAGGTCAGTCCTGGAGGCTCATCTGGAGTTCAGGATTCCCGGGTTACTCCCAGTCCTGTACCGGGGTGGTTTTTTCCTATGTTTCTCTTCAGTATCCAGGAGATGTACTACCTCAGCCTTCAGATTTGTTGTACCTTTGTACAAAAGCCAAAACTACTACTCTCCTGGCACCAGCCAAGGATCCACGTGTCTTCCAAAGTATATGGGGATCTCTGGCATCCTCCCCCAAGCCGGCTGCTTTCAAAACTTAAAATGGTCTAAAGTTGCATCGTTTTGTGGAAGTAAGTAATTTTTTTTTTTTTTTTTTTGTCATGTTCTTTTCTTCTGTGAGTTTTCTCTGTGTTTCTCTGTATTTCTCTTTGTATTTTTCACTCGCTGGGCACCTGGTTCAAAGCTCAGGTTTGACTGCAGTGACCTCCTCCTCACGGAAAGGCGAAATGTCTTTATCAACTATTTCTTTGCCCTTGAGTCATTAGAGATTTTATTTAACCCATTGAAAAGCAGGAGATAGCTTTATACCACGCAGCCTTAAGGGTGCTGGGGCTTCTGTCCTCATTCCAGCAGCGAGGGGCAGTGAACTAACACTAACCTTGCTCCCCACCAGCGAGGTCATGGGCAGCCAGGAGAAGCTGGACGTGGCAGAAGTGCTGCTACAACAGATTCCCCATCCGCTGCAAAGGATCCTTCTACACATAACAAGGGTGAGCGTTGGCGACGGTGTCCGGGTGGGAACCATAAGCCTGTAAGTAACAAAGATGGCAAGTGCACGGAAAGATTTGTCTGCAACTTTGATGCAGGTTATTTATGACAGGTCTTCCATGACAAAGGGACCCCCATGGAAGAAACCCTGGGAGGAGGGATTTGCTCTTTCCTTGCACGGTTGCAAAGACAACAGGCACCTGGTGCCCTTGCTGCCATCTCACTGCAGATGTAGATGAGGCACGCGGTTAAATGGGGTCCCACCAATCTAAATATATTAGCTTTTCAGACAAAAATAGCACTGTAAGCATAAAGCGTGGAAGCCCTTCACCACATCCTGTTCCTAAAGTGCCCCATGCCACGGCTGGACTTGTTAGGACTCTTACCCTTTGCTTTAAACAAAGAATAAGCTAGATCAGGTCTGAGTGTACAAAATATGTAATTTTTTTTAAAAATGTGATGTTTCAACGTTCATAGAAATGGACTGAAAACTACTTCTGCAAGAGCTGGCCAATTTCCACAGTTCCTTCTCCCATCTGAGTTCTTTTCTGTCGCGGCATTTTCCTCCTAACACCTCAAACCCGGTCCCTGTTCCCCACTGCCCTGGCCAGCCCTGTTCCAGGCTGGGGGTGGGAAGCTGCCCTTCCTCCGCGAGCCCCACAGGTCGCCTGCAGAATTTCTGGCGGGGCTCGGTTATGTCCCAACCCATTTGACTCGGTGTTTCCCCAACCACACGTTTCCTTGCTCACTAGCAACTGCCCTAACAACCACTGTAAATACAGCCTCGCAGGCCAGGCTGGAGAAGACCCACGTCTCTGCTGGGCTGAGCTGCTCCCTTCACCCACCAGGAATTTCGGGCTGACCCGTTGCCAGTACACCCTTGGTAGCTGCCAGCAGGGTTGTGCTGCAAGCAAAACACTGACTTCCCTGTCTTGCAAAGTTATGAGCTCATTTCTTTTAGGAAATCATGCTTTACACACTCAGTTGAGTGTTGATCTTTATATTTTCAGTACTAGAAGCACTTTCTTTGGTTGTTTTTTTTGTGTTGTTTTTTTTTTTTATCAGACGCAGGTCCTTTGCACTTTATATTTCGGTTCAGGCTACGTGAAAGATAACAGCCGTGGGTGGTCTGGGTATCTACTCATCTCAGACCATAAAGGAGCTACTTCAGCTTCCCAAAGGGAGGAAGGCAGCTCTGTAACACCACAGGCTGCGAGCGCATCGACTGGTGCAGGACAGAAGCTGGAAATGGCAGGTGGATGTTGTTGGCTGCCGACTCTCTTTGTCCCCTACTAATTGCCTTATATTTAGGTGCCTTTCTGGGGTTTTATTTACATTTAGTAATAAACGGTGATTGTTTATGAAGGGGAGCCTGTGAACTCTACTGCCTGCTCTTCCCTTGTCATATTTTCCAAAAAGGAAAGGAAGGAAGAAATCCATGCAGCAATGTTTGGGAGCGTGAGCGTTTCTCGGAAGAGGTCTGAGAAGCACGCCGGAGCGATGCGTACCTGCCCCAACCCTCTTTAGCCGTCCCTGGCCGAGCTCCGCAGCCCCATCGCTGCAGCTCTCCCAGAGCAGAGCCGGGGACAGTCCTGGAAAAGCTTTGGGAGCTGTGGGCAATGTCCCAGGCTGCTGCCTGGCACTGGGATGGTGGGCGTGGATGGGGAAGGTTTCTAGGGAAAGCCAAGAGCAACTGTGGCAGCTCAACCCCTGTTTTTGCTGGCTGGTTTTGCTGGAAACCTCGTGTTGGCAGTGTCGGTGTGTGGAGCAGCACGGGTCAGCTCCCCTCTGCCCGTGCTCTCCCTTCTGCCGTTGCCATCTGCTTGGCCTGATGCCTGCAGCACGGCGAAGGGATGTTGGAGCAAGATAAAGCCCGTGGTCTTCAGCAGCTCCAGCTGAGCAGGTGCAGACCCGCTATCGCAGGGCTCAGCTGCTGGGACAGCTCCTGCCCGGGAGGTTTCGGGGCTCAGACAGTTACTGGGGCAATACAGGGCAAAAGCTCTGTTGGAGTTGTTGGAGTGGGACCAGAGCAGGACCATAGAGATGATGTGAGGGCTGGAACCCCTCTGCTGTGGGGCCAGGCTGAGAGAGCTGGGCTTCTTCAGCCTGGAGAAGAGAAGGTGCCAGGGAGACCTTACTGCAGCCTTCCAGTATCTGAAGGGCACCTACAGGAAAGCTGGGGAGGGACATTTTACAAGGGCTTGTAGTGATAGAATGAGGGGTAACGGCTTCAAACTGGAAGAGAGGAGATTTAAATTAGAAATTAGGAAGGTATTTTTCACTCTGAGGGTGGTGAGACCCTGGCACAGGTTGCCCAGGGAAGCTGTGGATGCTCCATCACTGGATGTGTTCAGGATGAGTTTGGATGGGGCTTTGAGCAACTTGGTCTAGTGGGAGGTGTCCCTGCCCATGGCATGGGGGTTGGAACTAGATGATCTTTGAGGTCCATTCCAGCCCAAATCATTCTGTGATTCTCTGACATGGGACAGCGAATGTGGGTGGCAGAGAGGCAGAGGGATGGGTTGGTCTGAGCCTGATGGTCTCGGCAGGTACAGGTGGCTCCTGTGCAGCCCCAGGCAGGGAACCAGCCCGGTTCAAGGGGAACTTGAACTCTCTTAGTGAGGGCATTTTACTGAGTCAGAGCCACAACAGCTGGTTCTTCTGATGTACGCAAGAACCAAGCCACTCCCTGACGAGACTCAACATTACAAGAAGTCTTTGCCAAATACCTCTCACCATCTCGCTGGCCCATGCTGAGGTCACTGCCGTGAGTGATTCCCCACTCTTAAATTCCCAGCACTTAAAGCTTTTTTTTTTTTTTCCTCTTATCAACTTCCTTTTGCATTCCGCAGCCACAGTCCCAATTCAGATCTCAGGTGACCAGTGACCTGTAAAAAAATATGTGGCCGAGCCATCTCCGTGTAATTTGTCAACATGTTCACAAGTAAGTATTTTAAAGGAATTTGTTATCCAGACTCCTCCCTTAACAAACCGTCCCTTGGCCTCAGTGCAAACGCTTTTGTTACATGTGCTCGGAGCTTAAATTGTATTGGAAAGGGAGATAAAGTGAGGGGGGAAAAAAGAAGCTTAGATAATTTTGAGCTGCTCAGTGGAAACATCCCTGTTTCCTGGACAACAAAGGCAGGCAGAGGGAGGCAGGCAGGATGCTGCTGGCTGCCCTTTCCCTGGATGACACATGCCCTTTCCCTGGATGACACATGCCCTTTACAGTGCTGCTCACCACAGCCTTTACTTTGACTCTTCCTGCTGGCAGATCCCGGAGCAGCTCTGCTTTTCTCTCATGTAGCCCAGGCACACTGGTCCTGTGCCCGGCCAGGCCCGAGGACATCCCTGAGCCTCTGCAGGCAGCACAGCACCTTGTTCAAAGAGTTCCCCCGGCTTTAGTCTGTTCTTGTGACACCTCACCTTGAATATTGCATCCAGTTCTGGTGTCCCCACCATAAAAGGGACATAGATCTGTTGGAACGAGTCCAGAGGAGGGCCACAAAGATGATCCAGGGGCTGGAGCATCTCTGCTCTGAGGATAGGCTGAGGGCGCTGAGATTGTTCAGCCTGGAGGAGAGGAGACTGTGGGGGGACCTTCCAATACCTGAAGGGAACCTGCAGGAAGGCTGGAGAGGGACTTTTCACCAGACTGTCCAGCGACAGGACAAGGGGAAATGGTTTTAAATTTAAGGAGAGTAGGTTTAGACTAGATCTTAGGAAGAAGTTCTCCAGTACAAGGGTGGCAAGACTCTGGAATAGATTTCCCGGAGAGGTTGTGGATGCCCCCTCCCTGGAGGTGTTCAAGGCCTTGAGCAACCTGGTCTAGTTGAGAGGTGTCCCTGCCCATGGCAGGGAGGTTGGACTAGATGATCTCTAGGGTCCCTTCCAACCTAAGCCATTCTATGGTCCTATGATTTTGTGTCTAACTGGGGGAGTTACAGCGGGAATGCTGGTATCCCCGCTGCCGTGTTTTGTGCGCAGCTATTACTAGAAGCAGCTCAATTAGCAGCTTTGAAGGGAGGCTGATTTACAGCCCTCTGGCCTCCTGTGCACCCTTTGAGCTGGAGGAAAGCTCTCCCCTCTCCTCTTTTGCAGAAAAACCTCTTTTCATGGGGCTCTGTCCCTAGAGCCAGGCAGGTGACATCTGAAGATGGTTTGGGGGGGGCCTGGCTGGTGCCCCTGAGCCACGCTGGGCTCCTTGGGCCAGACGCCCTTGGAGAAGGACGGAGGCACCGGTGAAGATGCCGCTCTTGTCTCCACACGCAGCAGAACCAGCGCTGGGCGACAAACGGGACCTTCTCTACCCCACGGCCGTGGGCTGCGCTGCAGGGTTCAAGCTGGCAAGACCCATCTGGGGTAAGGGAAGGAATCCTTTGGGACTGGGCAGCTTTGGGGAGGGGAGTGTCTTTACTGGGAGGGGCGGAGAAAGGCTCTGAAGGAGCGTCCGAGGCAGCGGGTGCTTGTAGAGCCCCGGTGCCTTCCTCTGGATGCCTCCTGCAGCAGAACCGCCCGCTTCGCCCCCCCGCCTGCGAGCCTTCCCCCGGCTCCCAGAGCTGCCCCCGCAGGGAGGGGGCCGGGGAGAGGCTGGAGCTGGGCCGGGGGGTGTCGGTCCCCGGGAGCGGCTCTGCTCTCGGCAGCGCCCGGCAGCAGCCCCCGCAGCTGCTCCAGAGCAAACCCTGCCCTGCCCGCGGCTCCGGGAGGGG
>VZZY01008462.1:146652-186473 GCA_013400335.1 Eurystomus gularis | reverse complement strand
AGCGATGGGCTCCGGGAGCCGCCGTTCGCTCCTGCCCGCGCTGCTGCCGCTGCTGCTGCTGCCCGGGACGAGGGGTGAGCCCACGGGGAGGGAGGGAGGGAGGGAGGGAGGGATGGGGGTGATGGGAGAGGGGCGGTGAGTCCGTCACCCCGGGCTGTGCTCCGTGTGTTCCACGCGTGTGTGTGTTCCATGCGTTCCATGCGTGTGCTTCATGTGCACGCTATGCGTGTTCCAAGCGTGCTCTGCTGTGTTGTGTGCATGTGCACCGTGCATGTGCGTGTTCCATGCGTGTGTGCTCTGCTGTGTGATGTGCATCTGCTCCCTGTGCTCCACACGTGTGTGCTCCACGTGTCCATGTGCTCCGTGCATGCGTGTGCCCCATGTGTGCGCTCCGTGTGCTCCACATGTGTGTGCTCCATGCGGGTGTTCTCTGTGTGCTCCACGCATGCTCTGCGATGTGCTTCATGGGCACGTGTGCTCCACACGGGTGTCTTCTGTGCGCTCCCCGTGTGCTCTGTCATGCTGTGTGCATGTCACGGGTGCGTGTATCGCGGCCTCTGTGTGTGCATCTGTGCTGTGCCCTGCCCAGGGAGCTAAATCCTGGTTTATTTTGCTACAGGTGACTGTGGGCCGTTGCCAAATATAAGCCACGCGAAGCCCCCAGAGGCCACAAAACATTGGGCAAGCTTCAGCGTGGGCTACAGAGTAGCCTACACCTGCCTGCCGGGCTACATTAAACTCCCCTTGCGCTCAGACACCATCCAGTGCCTTGAAAACTCCCAGTGGTCCAACCTCCCGGAGTTCTGCGGCCGTTAGTATCTCACTTGCTCTCAAACGAGTTGCTTAGCGATGCCTGCTGCTTGTGGAATCATCTACGGCTTTAGCAATTGCTGCTTCAAGGGTTTCCTCATCCCGTGTGACGCACGATGAAGTGTCTGGTCGGAGGATTTCGTACTGCCCCTTTTTGCTGACTCTGCTTCGGCTGTCGGAGCCGTGTGCTGGCGCCTGCGTGTTCGTACGGATAGCTCAGTGGCTGTGGGAAGCGCAGGGATGCTTCCTAGACATAAGTCATCCCGGGATGTTTCTGCATTGGACAAATTACAGACCACTTCCTTACAAACATCTGTGGTATCTGTCTTTGTAGGGAGGCTTGCGAGTTATCGCTTGGATTTATGTTTCTTTGCCGTCGAATGCAAAATACTGATGTTTTTGCTTTGTAACGTTTGCTGTGGTTGTCTCCACTGTCGGTAGGTACCTGCCCCAGCCCACCACGTGTGCATTTCGCTAAGATATCCCCAGAAGACGAAACACAGAATTTTTATGCCGTCAATGTCACAGTGAAGTACGTTTGTCGCCCGGGCTACGAGAACCCCACGGACCAGCTCCTCACCACAACTTGCCTCGACAATTTAGCATGGTCAGAAGTTCCCGAGCTGTGTCGCAGTGAGTCCTCTCCATGTTGCTCCATTTTCTCCAGCACTCTCCCCCAGGCTACGCCCACAGCGCTGGGCTCTGAGAGTCACATCTCATTTCTATTTTAAGATTTCTCTTTTTGAATTACACGTAGCATGAAATACCATCAGATGCCTGGTTTGATATGGCCACGCTGTCATGAAAACTATATGCTTCCTTTTTTTTTCCATCCTTGTACTGGCTTAAGGAGAATCTTACTCTTTTCTAGGGAAATCTTGCGGTGTTCCAGCAAATCCAGACCATGGCAAAGTTATAGCAAGCGATCATCTGTTCGGTACAAGAGCAGGTGTAGTGTGTAACCATGGGTGAGTGTGTAACCACGGGTGAGTGTGAAACCAGCTGCCCACTGCCGGGACGAGGGGCTCTGCCAGTCGAGTCCTCGGCTCCTCTGTGGGGTGACACGGTCTCGGTTGATGACAACATACTGATTTGTGGATGTGCCTCTTCCCTTGGCAGGTACACGCTAAAGGGAGCACCAGCTGTCGTCTGGTGTTCCCGGAAGGGAAATGAAGTTGCCTGGAGTCGAATTCCAGCTTGTCAGGGTAAATGAGGTTGTCCAGCGTGTGACTGGAAACACGGAACGTTCCAGCTCAGAAATAGTGAATCACGTGTTGATTTTACTAAGCAGCCCTTGGGTTTCCTCTCTTCAGAAGAACACTTCCTGAACTCTTTTCTTTCTCTCCCTCAGCTATTTCTTGCCCTCCACCTCCATCTATTCCTGACGGGAAGCACGACAGCAACGGAACAGAGGAGTTCACCTACAACTCGGTCGTGACTTATACGTGTGAGCCTGGGCTCCAGCTTGTGGGAAATGAGACTCTCCGCTGTACAACAGAGAACAGCATCGATGGTGTCTGGAGCGGGCCTCCTCCTGAATGCAGGGGTGAGCAGTGCTGGATAATCGTCCTGTTCTCCAGTGGTTTTTCTTGCTGTGCAGTTCATTAATCCTAATTCCCTTCAAGGATCCCAGTCTGGACAGGCAGGGAGCAGCATCTGCTTACAGCAGTGGTGGTTACCACGTTCTGTGCTCTGCTGAAGAACCCCATGAGCACAGCCGTGCACGGGTTTGCGTTTTTCCCTTCAAGAGGAACAGGTAGAATTTTAATAAAGAACCTGCAAAGTGTATCAGTGGCTGCAAAGCTGGTGAACTAAACCTCGGAGGGGATTTATATCTAATGTCCAGCAACATCCAGACAATACAGCCAAGTGGGACAGCAACTCCCTTCTATCCATCTTGTAGGGACCAGGAGGTCCCTGTGTGACCCTTCCACAGCTCTCACTGTTGTAGGCACAGATGCACAAGTCACCTGCCCGTGCTACGTTTACTCCTTGCCAAATTATTATATCTATTATGTATAAATGAAGCATTATAGGAAATACAATTCTGAGTAGTTTTTCCTTTATTTCTTTTTTTCTCTATAGTTCGCACTTCAGCAGCGACAAACCAAACTGCACCCTCGGAAGAGAAGATAGCAGAGAATCCTTACTGGCTCGGTAAGAGCTCAGCAGAGCCTTTCTGCCTCAGGGTCCTTTTAATTGCTGTGACTGCACCCACAGCGGGTTCCTGGTGCCTCCAGGTTGGTTTTCATCTCTCGCTGTGCCACCTTTGTTTCTTTTGGTGGGTCCATCTTCCAGTTTCTAAGGGGGTTGCCCAAGCCCTGGTTGAATCCCCTTTTCCTTCTGCTCCCAGCAGAGTGACTCCTTAGCAGATGTCATCCAGGGCGGGATTTTTGATGCCTGAATCTCTCTCCGTGCAGCCGGGCATCCCAGTAAAACCCACCGACGTGATCTTGGCTGTGTTTGGGTGTTGCTGAGGGTGGAGGTAGCCTGGAGCTGCAGAGCTCAGCTCTGTCAGTGGGGAGAGGTGGGGTGAGGGACTCGAGAAGAGCATGATGATGTGGAGTAGTTCATGACAGGTTTATAGCATTTTGTCTTCTCAGCAGTGTCACCGTTATCTGAGGTTGAATAATGTTGTTTCTGTGGGCATAGGTTAAAGGAAATTCCCCGTTTAGTTATCACCACTATTGGCTCTGGCTTTTTTGACATCGATTTCATTATTTTCTTTTCTAGTGGCTATCATCGTCCTTTGTTGCGTTGGTAAGTAGTTTAAAACGGAAAACACACTTTCCTAACCCAAAGCTGTTCTCTGCTGTTAAACACCTGGAGTCGCTGGTTTGGGTTGAGTCTTTCACTCCCTCTGGCACCAAGTGTCTCTGGTCAGGCTCCAGGGGTTTCTCTGCTGCTGGGCAGTGCAGCAGCACTGCGAGCAACTGGATGGATTGGCTGTGCCTCAGCACAAACCGTGACACCAGTCGAGGGTGAAGGGAAGAAGCCAACCACCGACCGCACAGCCCGTCACTCTTTAACTGATGATGTTGCTTTAAAAGGCCTTGGCAGGCAATGAAAGATAAGAGATTAGCGAAGCTTGGAACATCCTGGTTGCAAAAGAGGTGAAGTACTAAAAATGGTATGTTGAAAATACAACAGGGATCGGAGGCTCTGAAATAAAAGCGCTAAATACAGGGGGATCACACCCTTCAGGAGCCGAGCGTTGGCACCGCACTCCGCAGCGGTTTCTGTTCAGGGACTTGAGGGTTTTCCATTATTTTGGTTGAGGAGCCTCTGGGATGAGACAGGCAGCCCCAGAGCAGAGACTTCTGCTGCCAGCCTTTTACCAAACTGCAGTATTTCACTTAAATGACATACCAAGTTGTTTATTTTGGGTGGTTTTATTTTGCTCCTTTGTTTGTTAATTCCACCAGTAGCCCTTGGAATTCTAGCTGGGATCATCATGAAATGGAAAGACAGTAAAAAACAGTAAGTGAGCTTTAGCTACCCCTCTTAAGTCATAACTTTCCCTAAGGATAATTAAGCTCGGAGTGGCAGTAACTACATCCGGTGTATAGTACTATGCTTCCTATGTTGCTGGTTGCTTTTTATTCTATGCATTTTCTTTCTGTCTCTTCAGCTCTCACAATATGCATTTACAAAAGCACAGGATGAAGGGAAGGGATCCACCGACACACCCAAAGATAATGGATGATGATGAGAAGCAGCCTGTGCCGTGGCAGTCCTATTTTTGGTAGGTTTTCTTGTTGGTCTGCCCAAAAGCTTGTGCCACTCTCCTGACTTGACCCATGGATCTCATGGGTGTTATTTGTAGCTACAAACCTGGTCGTGCCTGACCATGCTGGTACGGAACATCTTTGTGCAGTTTTTGACTCTAAAATGCCAATATCCATGAACACGCTGCTTCCTGAAGAGGCAACGGCTGCTTCAGGGGAGGGTTTGATGTTCAACAGCTGCTTCAGGGGAGGGTTTGGTGTTTGATGGCTGCTTCACTGGAGGGTTTGATGTTCAACAGCTGGTTCCTGGGAGGGTTTGGTGTTCAACGGCTGGTTCATGGGAGGGTTTGGTGTTTGGTGGCTCCTCTTGGGTCTTGGCAGGAGGGATTCCCCCTTGTCCTTCTTGTCCACAGCCACACAACAAGTTGCCACGTGTGTCCCACATGTGAAGAGCGACTGCACGCTGCCCTGGCCCCCCTTCCCGAGCCCAGGCACCGCAGCTGTGCCACCTGCGAGGACTGGCTGAGTGCCCAGCCCGGCTCACTGCGCACCTACTTGGTCCCCAGCATCGGCGATGGGGAGAGCCCAAGCCCAGCAGGGATGAGGTACCGCGGCCAACCTGGCACTTGCTCCTGCTCCCCTTGCACGGGTCCATGTAAAGCAAACCAGGAGGAAAGGTGGGGGACACACTTCTGGTGGGGAGAAAGTATCTATACATGGATAGAAAAGGGTTTGCAGTTTGAATTCCTTTTGTTCCTTTAAATCTAGTTTTAGCAGTAGAAAGTATCTGCTTTTTATAAGCAAGTGGTTCCACAGGGCAGTAGTCATGCTGGGAAAGCCATGCGTTGGAGTGGATTTAGGATGTCTTAGAATCATAGACGGGTTTGGGTGGGAAGGGACCTTTAAAGCTCATCTGGTCCAACCCCCCTGCACTGAGCAGGGACATCTGCAACTAGAGCAGGTTGCTCAGAGCCCCGGCCAACCTCACCTGCAGTGGTTCCAGGGATGTGCCAGCGACCACCTCTCTGGGCAGCCTGGGCCAGGCTCTCACCACCCTCAGCATCAACAATTCCTCCCCTGGATCTGGTTTCAAACCATCACCCCTTATCCTGTCCCAACAGGCCCTGCTAAAAAGTCTGGCCCCGTCTTTCTGACAGGTCCCTTGAAGTCCTGAAAGACCACAAGAAGGTCTCCCTGGACCCTTCTCCTCTCCAGGCTGAACATCCCCAGCTCTTCTCTCTCTCTGCATCCAGGTCTTCTGCAGATGTGCTGAGGCGTGAGGGCACAGGAGAAGCTGCTCCGGAGCAGAGCAAGGCAGAGCAGCCCAGGGACCATGGAAGGTCTGTCTTCTGTTTTCCACTTGAAAATACAGATGCCACCATAGGGCTAAGTAAAAAATCATTTCAGAGTAGAGTAAAACTGTATTTATTAGACTAGGAAATAAGGGTATTCCACATGTCCTTGTTTATTCCCACCTCTTTCCCATCTTGATACTGTGCTGAGCATTACAGCATTTAAGTCCTTTTAAAACGCTAATCTCTCAGCTTTTTTTCCCCTAAAACAAAGGGGCTCTGAGCAATTTTTGTGCTTTGTTCTTTCAGTGGCTTCTAAAAGGCATTCAGCACGTGCGTGCGTTTCTCCTATTTCTTTATACTAGTGTTGCTCTCTGGCAGTTGCACCGTGCCCTGCAATGCCCGGCTGCTCCCCGCCGTGCTCGGCGTGCAGGGCTGGCACGGAGCTGCCCTCTCCGCTCCCCCTCTGCTCACCAGCACCCACCCGGAGCCTTCTTGGGTTTGATAGGTGGGGTTGGGAACTGGGGGTCTGGCTACAAGGAGAATACAGATTTTTATGTGTTTTAGAAGAGACAAAGAAGCATCTCTGATGTTTTAGCAAAGCGAGGGAGCTTTGTGATAGAGCTAATCCCGGGTTTTCATCTAGCTTGGGATGGGTCCTCAGTACCAGGCAAGCTGGAGGTGCTGAACTCCACGGTGCTTTTTGAGTCTCCCTCCAGGGACTCAATGCACGTCCTCAACGGTGCTTCTCCCCAGCAGCCATCACGTCTGTCCCGTCTGTGAAAGCTGGCTGCGAGCCCACCTCGGCCAGCGCGACAGCCGTGTTGCGGCACCCGGGGAGCGGCCGGAGGAGACCCTCCAGCACGACCAGGGGTGAGTACAAGGCGGCTGGTGCAGGAGGCTCCTCTCGGCAGCCAGCACCATGGTCTGCACCGAGCATCCTCACAACTGAGAGTTAACCGCTTAAAAAATGTCAGCGGTGCACCCGTCTGGATGGGTTCCTGTGTAACCTGCCCTAGATTCGATGGTCCTGCTTGGCAGGGGGGTTGGACTTGATGATCTCCAGAGGTCCCTTCCAACCTCTAACATTCCATGATTCTATGATTCTATGAAATGCTGAGTGCGCTGGCTTGTAGCTCGGTATCAGGATGAAAGTGCGGTGCCTGCTTGCACACAAAGAGAGGTGAAATGGGTCTGAGGTTTATCTGGTTTCTTTTGGCCTCTCTGGATCAGCTTGTGCTCCTCAGCTGTCCTCACCTGGCTCGGCCTCGTGTCTCCTTTGGTCTGTGGTGGAGCCCTGAGTCTGGTGAAGCAGCAAAGAGCCTGAGCGCTGTCAGAGACCCTGCAGCGTGAGCCTTCTGTTCGCCCCGCTACCGAGGGCTTTTTCCACCTCTAGGCATTGTTAAAGAAGTTTCTTCACCCTCAGTTTCCCGTAGCAGAATCTCAGGCATCGAATCGTATAAAAGCACACTCAGATGGTACAGCAGAAAAACAGCTCAAGCTGGGTGCCTCCAGAGAGCCCCCAAGCGAAGACATCTCTGGGCAATTATGTCCTTACAAGCTAAGCTCTCCTCTCACGACAGTTTGGTGCAATAGTAATTTCTAGGTCTGGGGTCTTCCTGTTGCTCGCAGGATCTGTTTTCTGCCTCCGTTCCTTTCCTTATGTTGGGGCTGCAGCTTTTGCTGATGGATGCGGTTACCTTATTTGGCAGAGGATGCAGTGGTCTCAGAGCCTCCCTTCACATAATTAAGTTCAGCAGGAGTTCACTGCTTGTGGCCCAAGGCTTTAGTGAGTCTTTCCGTTAACGCTACACGATGGATTCCATTTGAGCTACTGCAGCAGCATGGTTGGTTTGTGCGGGGCCGAGCAGCGAGGAGGGGAGCACAGCGAGGATGCTGGGTGCTCAGTTTATTTTTTGAAGCTTGCCCCTGTGAGTCTTGTGCTCTCTCAGGCCCACAAAGCTTCCTTCACAGAGCCGTCATCGACAGAGGTAAATTCAAATAAATATCTGGCTAAAACAAACATAGTTTGAGGTGTGCAGCTTTGGTAAATATGAACTTGTTTTTACCAGTGGTTTAATTCACGCTGCTCCTGTGGGTGCTTGTTCCACTTGCTATTAGCCCTGACCCTGGAGGAGCAGCTTCAGTTCGTGCATCACTCCTTGTTTGAGTTTAAAAAGCGAGCGTCTTTGGAATTGTCAATGAAATCAGCTTTGTGGTGCCCAGCCCGTGCGGTGTGGCTTGGCGAGGAGCAGTGTCTAACACAATCCCTTCGGGGCTCACCCTTGGCTCTCTCCCCACAGCCCGCAGGGTCCCGTCTGTCCTCCCTGCATCGATCGGCTGCACCTCTCCCTTGTCCACAGCGACGTGTCCAGCTGCTCCGTGTGTCCCCTGGCCAGGGAGGGGACCCCGGCTCACCTCATCGCCCGCCGCACCCCCAGCTGCCACGTCTGCCCCGTCTGCACAGTGCCCACCCACACCCACATGTGCCAGGCACCCGATGGTAAGGACCTGCCTGGGGGGCTCACAGAGCACCCTTCGTGTCACCGCGGCTGGGAACAGGGTGCCACAACTCAGGGGCTGCAAAGGTTGTTCCTCCCAAAGCCAAGGGGCTGCAGGATGCAGCAGCTCACCCTGATGGACGGCTCCTTTCCCTCTTGCAGGATAAATGCCACCAGCTGTAGCATCCTTAGCGGCATGAAGCTGCTCGGAGAGGAGGGAGAGTTCTACACTAACTCCTGACCTTGTCAGGGATGAAGTTCTAAAGCTCTAAGTGCAATAAGGCAACCTGAAGTCAAGGGCCTGACTTCACAATCGAGAATTCTTGTGTAAAGAAGAAGGAAAACCAAACGTACTCCAGATCCAGCTCCATGCTGGTTTAGTGCCGACTTCCTTGTTTGTTTTAGTGTGAAGAAACTATTTGAGCAGCTCTTAAAGTGAGGCTTTAAAATTTCAGTGAACGTTTCTTTCCACTGGGAAAACAACTTTGTAGTAAACACCCTCTTTGCACATTCTTGCAAGATTTGCTTGTCTTTTTTAAACTACTTTTTTACTGAGGTTCCTTGACTAGTGTGCAGCCACGAGCAGGGAAATCGCAGTATTTAGAGAAAAACTGTTTGGTAAATAAAAGGAATACGAAACAAGCAACACCAGTATCCTGGCTTGGGGCTGGGCTTTTTTTCGTATTTACCAATCCAACCTTCTCACAGAGCTCTCCACATGATTTTGCAGTCTCGTTGTGCGCCGGATGTAATCACGTAATTGCCGCTGCTCAGCTAATTGCTGCTGCTGTCGCAGTGTTGGCCATGGCAACGCCCGGCCTTTCCTGGGAACCGCGATGACGGAGGCTGGGGCAGAGCCCAGAGCCACCCGGGGCAGTGCCAGGGCACTGCCAGGAAGGTGTGCGCTCCGTGCCAGGTACCTCCTTCCCCCGGCTGACCCCACGTGTTCCTGCACCGCTTGTATTCTCTACAGGGTGCAGCTCCAGCAAGGAATTCAGAGCGTTGCACTAACTGCTCCCGCTTTGGTGCTCACACGCTTGTGCTCCTGGTTTTAGAATAGGGATAAAATTAATTGTGGTAATATAGCAGCTGTAAAATTTGCCTTTTGGCTTTCTTGGTGAGTTTTGTGGTGTCGTGGCAGGAGTCAGGCAGCGCTGCGGGGAGGACAGAAGGTGTGGCCCAGTTGTCTGGTTCTGCTGTTGTGTTCGTTACCGAAGTGGGATGTAGCACGTCTCCGTGGGCTTGTGTTGATGGGTACAACCCTAATATTGCTTTGAGAAGAGGGAGAGGCAACAGCCGCCTGAACTGCCCCGTGCCCCGGCTGCCATCCGATCCGCCCTTAGAACATGGGGCTGGGGGCTGTGCCAGGGGTGCCCAGTGGTACCCCCAGCATGCCCTAAACCTCCCCTCACTGACGCAGAGGGAGAGGTGCAATGAAGAGAAGATGCAGGTATTATGGAACATGAGTGCTCTTCAAGGGAGAGCCTGGGGTGGCCTCTGGCTGTCCTTGAGTTGAGGACCAAGGGTAGGGCAATGGGGTGGACCAACCAAGAACAAAGATCCTTTGCAAGGCAGACACTCCCATGCATTTACAACATTGCTAAGGACAAATCATGCAGATTGCAGGCTTGGTTACTCATCACTGAGGTAAAACCTTTCCGTGGCAGGAGATCTCAGCCCCACGCTGCCAGTGAGGAGCCAGGCGGGAGAGGCCACTGGGAAAATATGGGAGAGAGACCCGGCCCCAGACCAGCCAACGCAGTTCTGCCATTTCTCGGCTGTTAAGTGTCATCATTTCATACCAGATACAGAAGAAAGCAGAGCTGCCATAGAAGCTGTCACCACAGCAGGGACATTGCCCCACAGCCCCTGAGGTCTCGGCAGAGCCAAAGCCTCTGTTTAGAGAATCATACAATTGTTTTGGTTGGAAGAGACCTTTATGATCATCAGGATCATCAAGTTAACCCAGCACTGCCAGGGCACCACTAACCCATGTCCCTTAACACCACATCTCCACGGCTTGGAAACCCCTCCAGGGATGGGGACTCCACCACTGCCCTGGGCAGCCTGGGACAGCCCTTCACAGCCCTTGCCAGCAAGAAATTGTTCCTCATGTCCAACCTCAACCTCCCTTGGTGCCACTTGAGGCTGTTTCATCTTATTCTAGTGCTTGTTCCTTGGGAGAAGTGATTGACCCCCACCTTGTTCCAACCTCCTTTCAGGGAGCTGTTGAGAGCCAGGTCTCCCCTGAGCCTCCTTTTCTCCAGGCTCAACACCCCCAGGTCCTCACCAGCCTTGTGCTCTAGACCCTTCCCCAGTCTCGTTGCCCTTCTCTGGCCACGCTCCAGCCCCTCAAGGTGGTTTAGATGTGGTGTTGGGAGACGTGGTTTAGGGGAGAGCTTTGCAGAGTAGGGTTGATGGTTGGACTCGATGATCCCAAGGGTCTTTTCCGACCCGAATGATTCTGTGGTTCTAAGGTCTTTGTTGGAGTGAGGGGCCCAAAACCCACCCCAGGATCCGAGGTCCGTTGGTCAGTTGATCCGAGCCGCTGGCCACACTGCTGCTGACATAAACCGAGATAACGGGATTCCCTTCGACAGGCGGAAAAGGAAATTTTTTTTAAAAAAAGGAGCAAACGAAACGAGCAAATCCTGCCCAAGGAGAGCCCGGGGCTGGCCCGGCCCCCGCCCGCCCCGGAAAAGGCAGCGCTGGGGCTGCGCATCACACCGGGGGCGGCACCGGCAGCGGGAGAGGGACCGGACTCACCGGAACAGAGCCCGGGAGAGGGACCAGCCTCGGGACAGTGCCCGGCAGCGGCACCGGCGATGCTCTGGCTGTGCGCGGTGCTGCTGGCCCTGCCCGGCGCCCGGGGTGAGCGGGGCTGCGAGGGGAGGGATGGGGCTGGGGAGGGTTGAGGTGACCCCTTCCTCCCTTCAGCATCCTCACCCTCCCCGCCCGCAGGTGAGTGCCAGGCGCCGCCGAGGTTTGTCTTTGCGGAGCCCCCCACGCCCCTGGAGCCGCCCTACGCCGAGGGGACCAGGCTGAGGTACCGGTGCCGCCCGGGGTACACCCTGAACAGCGGCAAGTCCCCCCTGGTCACCTGCAACCCCGACTCCACCTGGTCAGCGGACCCCGACTTCTGCATCGGTGAGTTCCTCCCTCCACGGCTGTGGGATCAGTGTGTGGGGGGGGTGTCTCTCCTGCACCCCAGACCCCGCTGTCGGTTCCCCGGTTGGGATGGGTGGTGGTCCCAGGTTAGTGCTGTGGGGCAGTTGACAACATGCGCACCCCCTGTGCCTGCCTGGGGTTGCTCTTTCCACGTAGAAATGTTAATCTCTGGCAGATGAACTCTGCCCTTCTTAATTACCTACCATCTGGTGATACAGCGTAAGCACAATTAATATATTCACAGAGAAACAAGGAAGAGTGTTGTCCCCATGGTCAAAGTCCCCCCCCACCCCATCCCCTTCTCCTTTGCTCTGTTTCCTTTCCATGTGGACCAAAACCTCTGCCCTGGGCTCGTCAGGGCCTTTTATCAGTTTCCTTTCTCAGTCAGCATATAAATCCAGGCCTTTCTTATTTGTTCTTAGCTTTACTCGTGCCTTTTATTTGCTTTTTTTGTGTGTTTGGACTTTCAGTTCCTCAGAAGTTAATATGGGTCTTGTTATCGTTCCTGAAAGTGCTGGGACTTGCTTCTGACGAAAGTTAGGTGCCCCATGAAAGGTCAATTAGTCCCTAATGACACTGAAAAGCCCTGTCACCTGCTTTTCACTATCATGCTATAAAATAAAGCCAGTGCTGATCACTTGCCCTTCCAGGGAAGTCATGTGCTCCACCAGAGATCATGAATGGCAACTTTGAGGTAACGACCAACCTCCAGTTCGGGGCGACGATAACCTGCAGATGTAACCTCGGGTAAGCACCGGCTGCTGGTGAGTCGATGGAGCCGAGGTTGGGAGACAGCACCCATGGGAGACTCGGAGCCTCTCAATAGCTGGGGGCTGTTTCCTTGGCAAGGGAGGCGCGGCGGGAGGTGTTCGGAGCTATGGGGGTGGTCAAGGTCTTCTGGGCGTGAGGGCACGGTCTTTGCAGGTGACAAATGTTGCAGCTTTTGTTCCTTTCCTGCTGGCGCTCATCAGCAATTCAGCGCTTGGTTGTGTGCTGGGTCCGGCTGCCCGCATCTCAGCTAAGGGGTCTTGGGAAAAGAGGGCTGCGGTGTTCTGGGGGTGCCGGGAGCGGGGCGAGAGGGAAAGAAAGCAGCTGTGGTACGTCAGGGACGCCCAGCTCTGCTCAGAAAAGAAGCTGCTGTTTGGATCTACCGCTGCCCAGCACGGGACTGAGCGCTCGGGCTGCGGGTGCTGCTCACGGGACCGCGAGCGAGTATTAAGTTTCCTTTAACTGCACCATATATTGCATTTCTTCAGGTATTAAGAACGTGGTATGTTACAGGAGGCCTCACTGATCTTTTCCCCCTGGGGTTCAGCTCCTCCAGAGATTACTGTTAGAGACAGTGCAGCTCTCCGATTTTCCTCTTTTTTTTTTTTTTTAATTTATTTTTTCAAAGGGATTCAACCGTTTCTTTTCTTAGGTACCGATTAGTTGGGAATCCGACTGCGAGATGCGTACTTCAAGGCAATGACGTTGGCTGGGACAGAGTTCCATACTGCGAGAGTAAGCAGATCTTAAACCCTGTGTTTCCTTGAAGCTATTACAACATAGCTGGTAGTCAGGGGAAGGCAGGCGGATACTCTCTTCTTGGCACCTAATGCAAATTAATTAGCCTTTAACGAGACTGACTCCTTATCCCTCCCCTGAACAAGCGCTCTCTCGGCGGAGCTGGGAATGAAAATTAAATCCTAGAGAGGATCTGTGGATGTTGGCAGCAGGTCTGCAGTCTGATCTGTGAGAAGAGCAGCTCCCGAGGGCGCTGGCGTTGCAGGCATGCAGGACGCTCCCTGCCAGGCTGCTGCGGATGCTGCATCGCTCCCGTCGTGTTTGCTGTCAGGCAGCTGTGGCTGATTTTAATCAAGAGCCGTGCTTGACCGGGCCTGGGATGCCTTCACACCTGACTGCGCAGCCAAAAGCTCGATTTTCAAAGGGGAGAGAGATGCTGTGAGTTTTGTTGGTGCTATTTGGGCTTTTTTTTTTACCATCCTGTGGGATGGGCCTGCCCCTCAGGTGCTGAGAGTTTAGACGGTTTGCTGCTATAAAAGGTGTTCTGGCCTCGGCCTTGTTAGCACAGTGAAGGTAGGAAATGCCACCGTGTTTATTGCCTCCACAGGAGCTCCTCTTGCAACCTGTTTTGCTGTTCTACCGTTTATCCATTTAAAAAAACTCTGGAAAACATTCAAAATTTAAGGGCGCATTCAAGACTGTAGGTTGAGGTGATTCCTCTAGAGTTGCTTCCCTGGTTTTTCTTTGGCTTTTATTATTCTTTTGGTTCGTTTTTGTTGTTTTGCTTTTCTGTTAGGAGCTAGACCTGGGTTTCATATTGGGTGGTGTTGTTCCCATGCAGATATTCCCTGTTTACCGCCTCCTGAGATCAAGAATGGGCAGGTCACTGGTGAGGACAGAGACTTCATCTTTGGCATGTCTGCAACCTACAGCTGTAACAAGGGGTTTTCTCTTATTGGCACGGCCACAATTCACTGTACGGATGATGGTAACTTCAACGGAATATGGAGTGGACCAGCCCCTGAATGCAGAGGTAAATGCTTTCTTTCTCTCCGTATCCTTTTGACTTTGTTTCTCATGCCTCTCCCAGCCTGCACTTTCCTGATGGGCTGCCAAACATGAGGAGGTTGATTTGAGTCTAAAAGGATTCCCAGAAAGCTTAATGCAGTGGTCTCCCAAGTTGGCAGAGCTTGGTTTGATGGATTCTTCAGCCCATGGAGAGCCTCCCTCTCCCTGCCCGTGCACAGGGCTTCCCACAAAGGAAAAATGAGGCTCTCCCAGTTTGATGTCTCTGTTCATGGATTACTTGCACCCCGCTGGGGATGTGCCTCTCGAAGTGAAAGGATGGCGTTCCTCTTAGTAAGCTTCTGCAGTGACACCAGAGGCGTTACGCGCGGGCTTTTCTTTCTGGTAATAAAATATCCTTATTGTCTTCTCTTCATTTCCAGTGGTCAGCTGTAAGAATCCAGAAGTGCTAAATGGGAGAAGGTTATCTGGCTTTGGCACTGAGCACACGTATAAAAATACAGTGACCTTTGAGTGTAATCCTGGTTACTCAATGAACGGTAGCAACCTCGTTACTTGTGAAGCAGACAGTAACTGGGAGCCACCGCTGCCAACGTGTGACCCGAGTGAGTGCAAACAAGTCTATTTTCTTGTGCAATTTTAATGAAGGAGGTCTAAAAGCTCTTGAGCAGATCAGCCTCTGAACCTTGTGCGCTTGCAGCCGTGCCCTTGCAGAGCATGTTGACCTGGGGCCTCAGAGAGGCAGCACAGGCCAACTGGCCTGTCCTAGGCTGACTGCTCTATGTTTAGACCTGGAGCTATTTATTTGTGAACAGCAAATGAACCAAAAGCGCACAGAAAGGAGAGACAAAATTTGCCTCCTACACCTGACAGGTTTGCTCCACCAGCTTCCAGACCTGCTGGGGAGGTTTGGCTTCTGAGTGCAGCCAAGTCCAGGTCCTGCAGGTTGGGCTGGTGGGCGGTGAAGGAGCATCTCTGAGGCAGGGATGCTGTCCAAACTCCACCTTTTCTCTGGTTAAGCAAACTGTGATGTATGCTGCTAAACAGGTTGGATGCAAACTATCCCAGGCAGCGATGTTCAAACGCTGTGTGCTCAACCGTGCAGCTTGCTATTGTTATTGCCAGCCCTTTGGGCACTCTTCTGTAACTAACCCTGCTTTGTCTCCAATGGTTAGTCTACTGTGGTCCTGCTCCACGCTTCCCATTTGCCGAGTTAACGACGGATGCAGATGACATCTCTCGTGTTGGAACCAAGCTGACGTATCAGTGTAAACCAGGTTATACTGCAGCATATGGAAAGTCCTCTGTTGTCACTTGTCAGGAGGATAGAACTTGGTCTGCAGACCCAGACTTCTGCATACGTGAGTATCTCTGTTCCTCTCCTCTTTGGATTCTGATGGGTCATGCTTGTCCTCTGGGTTCGAAGTATTCCCCTGCTGCGTTCTCCTCCAGGACAGCAGTGTACTCCTCCCACGGTAAAGAATGGGGATGTGATTGCAGAGAACTTCCTCTTTGAGACAGTCGTGACGTTCACCTGTCATCCTGGGTGAGTGGATCGCTGCTTGAAAGGGACCGACTCGGGGGTCAGAAGACAGGGCTCACAGGCAGGAACATCCAGCCCCCCTCCCTCCCTGGTTCCCCGGTGCACGTCTCCAGTAAAACCCTATCTCGTGTCTTTGGGGATATGAGCATGTGGCAACGTGCCTGTGCTTGGCAACGCAGCGAACTGCTTCGTTCAGCTCTTATTAGCGCCCTTATTTAGTGGCTTTGGTGTGGCCAGATCCCATTTCATAGTAGGGGCAACTTGTGGTTAATGACTTGCCTGCAAGCAGGGCTGGGGAGGCGGGGGAAGAACCATTTCTGGGATATCTTCTGGAAAATACTGAACTTCTTCTCTTTCTTTAGGTATGAATTAAAGGGGTCATCTTACGCCAAATGCGTGGTATCAGGAAATGGAGTTGATTGGGATAAAGCACTTCCACGCTGTGAAAGTAAGAGGGAAAACCCTTGCACAGAGCTGTTAAGATAATAGTGGGAGCTGTGCTGGTGCAGCTGCCTCGCTGGTGGGCTTGGGCTGCTCACGCTTGTGCTTCTTCATTCAATCAACTGTAAAATTCAGGCTTTCAGTACTAACATGCTGTGAGGCCTTGGGTGTGCAGTGTTCTCGTACAATTCGGAAACTGTGCTGGCAAGGTGGAAGGAGCAAGGGAAGAGCAGAAATGATAGGCGGGAAAAAAACAGTCACAGGAGGAAAGTTTCCTTCCTCTAGTTACCACGGAAGGATGAAGATAATCAGATGTTAGAACTCTGTCCACTCACCTTGGTGTAATGCTGAAACTGGGTGTTGTGAAGTCAGTGCATAGTGTTCTGTGAAGCTGGAAATGGCTGAGATAATTTTTCTAGCCTGGTTAGGAACTTCAGTGCCTTATTTCACAGGGTGAGATCCTGGAGTTGTGGCTAACGGGCAGTAACTGAGGTCCAGTACCAGGCAAGGTGCTGCTAGATGCATGGCATTTGGCTGTACCTCCTTCTCCCCACACACCTCTTCACCTTTTCAGTTAGAAGTACTCAGACACTCTTGCTGATGTCTCTCCTGTAGGGCAGCTCTCTGACGTTCTCTGTGAAGACCCCCCCACAATTGACAATGGGATGCACAATGGCACAAAGGGCATGGACTTTGTCTATGGCTCTGTCGTAGTTTATGAATGCAAGGATGGCTTCACCCTTGCTGGAGCAGCCCTTCTTCAGTGTATTGCAGGAGATCAATACCAGGGAGTGTGGAGCAAGCCCGCTCCTGAATGCAGAGGTGACTATCTCCTGTGTCTGTCTTGCTACCTCCTCTCGGTCTTCAAAATACCTATTGTTTCCTCCCTCTTTGAATCCTCAGATCGGATAATTCTGCTAAAGAGCAAGCCTTCGTTGTTTCCTGAAACAGCTTCAGTTAAAATCTAGTGCCAAAAGAGCATGATTAAGTTGCAGCATGGACTCGCAGGCCAGTGCAAATGTACCCTGATAACTACGTCTGGGCTTTAACAGATAAACATCTGGAGCCGGGTTCTGCAGGGGTCCTGTTCTGTGTGGCTGGATTCGCTGTCCACGTGTGTTGGCTCTGATGTCAGATCCTGCATGTTGTGTGATTTGATGATTTACTGTGTTGAATGGGTGCCGAGTTTCACGTTTTCCCTTGCTTCCTTTCCAGATGGAGCGAGCATCCTCATCGCTGGTAAGTAACACACATTCCCGAGCCCTCGTACCGTGCTCTTGCCCATCTTTGTTATCATCTCCTGCGCGTTCTGCTCGAAATAGGCTTTAAAAGCCTTCCACTACAGTCTCTTGTCATATTTATACAATTGTTGCTTTAAGATCGTGCTGTGAAAAGGGAAGGAGAAGGTAAAGGGGACCAGGGAGGGAACAGACAGTTGAGTATGTTTGGAGTGAAGACTGAAGCTTCTCATTTGTCTCTTGTAGGAATCTTCCCACTCCTCCTGGCAATGCTGGTTATGAACATATAGGTTGAGAAACGGGCACAGCAGGGATGCACCTTTCAAATATGTTGGACTTGATCACACTGCTCCCAGCGCTCTGCTTTTCCCTCCTGTGAAATCTGCCTTGAATCAGAAAGCAACAGACCTTGAATGACAAAGCCCAGATGCTCCCGGCTGCATCCCGGGAAGCTCTCGCGCCTTTGGCTGCAGCAGCTGCACGTTGCGTTGCACACAGCCTGTGCATGGGGCTGGGATGGGACAGGAGGCCTCTGCCACCCAACGCCATTCAGAAATCAAGTGCAGTTATCCCCGTGTTAAGTCACAATGGCGCCAAAGACCTTCCCGCTGCAATAGAGTAGGCTCAAGAAAATCCTGCGCTTCGGGTGCCTCTGCTGGCTCAGTTTCTCAGCCCCACGAAGGTCGTGTTGTGCCTGGTCCTGATGAGGATTCAGGGGTTTCTTAAGTGTTCTGAGGTGGGAAGTGCTGCTGCTGAGAGGATGAACTGTGAACGTCTTCTTGTGAGCAACACATACTTAAGAGAAATAGTTTGATACAAAGAGGATGAGTAAGTTGGGTGTTACCTGTGAGTACTGAAAGCACTGAAAATGGTTGTGTTAGAGCTCAGTTGTAGCCGTTAGTTCAAGGTGAGTCTGAACCATTGTGCAAACAGCAATGCCGACAGATCAGTAATTTTAGTAGGGAGAAAACAAATCTAAATGCTGCCCTGACTCTTCCTGTGTGTCCTAAAATTAGTTTTAAGCTTCAGCTGAAGGTCTTTGCCCTGGCACTATCTCTGTTTCTCATCAAGGCTTTTCTGTGCCTGTGGTGCAGAAACACCCTTCCTGTGTCTGCGGTGACTCAACACTACTCTCTAAGCTTTCAGTGAGCTGCAGACCCTGGGAGGAACCCAGCTGAGCGGGCACTCGGGCGCACTGGAGCTTGTCCTCAGGCAGGTGCTGTCCCCGCCAAATGCAGAACTCGCAGGTGTCTTGGCAAGATGCCACCACACACCAGAGAGCTGCTGATGCCACCTGCCTGAGGCGACTCTGATGCAGGGTATGATGTCTTCAGAGGCTTTTTCAGGTGGTGCTGTGCACCCCGACCATGCTGGCTCCCACCGCGGGTTGGCCGGGGGCTAGCTCAGCCCCAGGACACCCCGGGGCTGCTGTGATGCTGGGGAGGAAAAGCAGGTTTTTGGCATCTGGCTCTGCTTGCAGCAGGGCTGGTGGGTGGCTGCATGGGGTGATTGTTGCTTTGATGCTGCACCCAAAGTAGGTGTAGATGCACGTCAAGTCAAAGCCTTAATTTTCTCCTCCGTGGGGAACAGGACAGATACCCCACATCTTTTGTGTGCTTTTACATCCTGTCTACCCTGACCTAGTTGAGCGTTGTGTTGAGGATGGTTCGCAAGGGTGGACAGAGGTGAGTGAGGAAACATGCTGTCCCCAACTCGAGTCAGGCTCTGGCAGTGCCATGAGGACAGCTCGGATGATGGGACCTCACTCACCTTGTCCAAACCAAAGGCCCAAGCAAAGAAGCCCTTGATTTGCTTGGCTGACAGAAAGCCCACGTTGTGGTGTTGGTTTTACCTCAGCCTCGCTAAATGATCACTTAGTAACTTAAAGAGGTATCTAGCATCTTGTAAAGTGAAGTAAAATTTGGAAGTTTTCCTGGGAGTGTTGTTTATAGGGAACCAAAACTGTGATGGGTTTGAAACTTGCTAAGCACGAATCCAGCTTGAGACAGTAGAACTTGTAGCTGCTGATAAAGCAGGTTTTTGAGGTTCGGGGCTTTGTCTGCTGTAGGGGTACATCACCTGTCTGACCTTCTCGTGGCGTGCAGCTGGGAATGAGAAATACTAGAAATGTGTCAACTACCTAGTTTTTGTTTCTGCATTTTTCACCAGAGCTTTCCTGTTAACAGAAACATGCATCTAACTAGAGGGGAAAAACACAAATAGCCATTTCCATCAACACATCAGTCTTCTTCCAAAGAGACCCACAAAGTTCTCCCTTCCCAGCAGGGCCCGGTCCTGTTCTCTGTCACTGAGGCACCACAAGATCCTGTTTTCAGGAGCCAGCCTTGCGGAACAAGTGCTTGCAGATTGCTTGTTATTTTTACATACATTTTACCATAAGCCACGTGAGCGATGAGAAAACAAAACACACTTGTAGGGCCTCATGTTGTGTTCTAACTTGTTATTTTAATCCCAGCACAATTGTTCCCGTTGCATAGTCCAGAGTGATTTCTTTTTTTCTCCAACTGATTTAACACTTGATTTGGGGATCAGCTTGAGATGAACTCCCCGCAACCAAATGGAAGGAACTGTGAATTTTGAGACGTAGCTTACGGGTGCCGTCACCAAAATTTACCGTTGAAGGTAAATGAAAGGCTTATCTGCTGTTTGTAATTGGGTTGTACATCATTCTACTTTTATAATCTGCATGTAAGCAGTGAAGTGCAATTTTGAAGTAGAAATGTTGGATATGTAAATAATGGAAGCCCTTTGTCAATAAAAGGGATAAAATAACTTGAGTAACGCGTGTCTGGCTGCTTGTTTCAGACTCGGGAAGCATCCTCTGCTCTGCGAGGCAGGGAGCTGGAGGTTGCTGCGACTGCTTCTACATCAAAAAGTCCCATCTGCGGATTTTTGTTCTTCCAGCCAGGGGTGAGGGATGATTCCGGCTGGGATGAATTCTAGAGAAGGCAGAGTCATGTCAGGATTTGGGTTCACAGCGGGGCTGGGCAGACACTGCACCCCCTGGCCTGAGCACCCACAGCCCTGAGGGACAGATGTGTCCCCAGCCACTGCCCGTCCCACGGCTGTGGGAGCAGGAATGTCCCACTCTGCTCTTCCCGTGCCCCTTCAGCCGGTTCCTGGGAAGGAGCTGTCATCGCCACCTGGGCCACTTCCCCTAACCGCGGATGCTCTCCACCGAGGGCATGGCTCGGCAGCACCTCTGTGCCCGCACCCACCCTTCTTTCACAGATGCCTGTGGGTCCTGGGGGCCCATCCTCCCCTGACCAGAATAGCAGCAGAAGCAGTGTGGGGGACCTGCAGCCTCCCCGGGGGTGGTGGCTGCACCCACCCTGTGCCAAGGAGCCCACGGGTTCCTGTCCCGTGACCCTGGGAAGCCCCACAGCTGCAGCTCCTTCTGCATGTGGGGGACAGTGGGAGGAACTGAGGTGTCTATATCTTCTCCCAGCCCCGCGGGAGCCGCAGTCTGCACTGGGGACCGGAGCATGGTGCTCGCCTTCACCCTCCATCTCCTGGGCAGCTCCGCTTTGCTCCTGGCCACCGTGGCTGGGGCTCAAGGTAAGGGAGACCAGTAGATCTGTGCCTCTGGGGCCTTCCTCTTCCTCATCTCTGCTCCTCTCCTTGCTGATCCTTTTTCTTTTCCCTGTGGAGGCAGATAGAAGCACTTTGCTGGTCCTAGGTGGACCTTGGCACACCAGACCCTGAGCATCACAGAGCTTCTGAGCTCCTCTTCTAACGAAAAACCCTCTGGGCTAGCACCGGGGCCACCCTGTCTCCTTCAGTGGCCAGGGAAAAGGGAGTTAGAACCTTGATACGGGAAGTTACGGAGAGTCTTTCATAACCTGCCCAGCTTCTCGTAACAAGAGGCTTGACCTACATGTTTAAGCTGCCAAAGTAAAGCTGGTTATGGGATGTAGCATCGTAGAGCAGCGAGATGAGAAGCACGTTCCAATAATAGATTGCATTCGAGCTCTGTCAGGTTGAAACTTGCTGTGACAAACAGAAACACTTTGGGCTGAGGCAGGAGAGTGAAATGGCAAACAGAACTGTGCTGTTTGGCAGGGTTGGTCTGAAAGGCCACAGGGCACCAAAGCCTGGCAGGTAGCCCAAGGTGCCCCATGGCACCATCACGGGTAGGGACAGTTTGAGAGCTGTGTAGCCTTACAACATTTTATTTCTCTCCCTTTTCCAGCTGCCTGGTGCCCGTTCCCACGCATCCAGCATGGGAAGATTGTCTCTGGTACTCGCTATCACCACAGGGCTGGGGACACTGTGACCTTCGCATGCAACGCAGGGTACATCTTGCAGGGCTCCCGCATCAGCACATGTGGAGCTGACTTCACATGGAGCCCACCTCTGCCAGTCTGCAAAAAGGGCAAGTGTCCCAGCGCGGGGTGACAGCCGCGGGGAAAGCTCCCTCTTGTGTCCTCTCAAACTCGGTGGGAAAGCGAAGCCAGGATGCATCCATCCTCCTCGCTTTGCTTCTCAATCCAAAGTGCTGCTGGCTTGGCTCTTGGAAGCAGCTCAGAAGAAAGGAGCTAGGGTGGGGTACAGGGATGGCTGCAGCCTGCCCTGTCTTGGGGTCCAGGAGCCATGGGGAGAAGTTAACCCTGGGCTGAGCTGCTGAGCAGTATGAGGCTGTCACCTCCCTGGCACGGGGAGCTGCAGGGATGGCAGTACCTGCTGCTGCAGGAGGGGTTCTGTGACTCCGCTTATGGTCAGACACAGGACGTCTTCATCTTCCTCCTGGAACGAGAAGGAGTCACAACTTCTCGCTGCTCTTGCTGCTTCCATGTCTGTGTGTGTCTTCTGCCAAATCCCACGATGTGCCTGTGAGCTCTCCTGTTGGGACTGCCATTGTTAGGGATTTCCTCTGGCCGCAGCGTGACTGTAGTCATAGTGCCGCTGTACCTTTTGTTAACTAAGACTTTGGTCCAGTAAATGGAACAAAGACTGAGCAGAATCCAGGATATTACCCTGATGTTACCCAGTCAATCCTAGCAGCAGGCAAAATGGCAAGCAGCTGACCCGCAGGGCAATTTCTTTTCCCTCTCCAGAGGTGATGTGTTCTCAGCCACCAAACATCGCCAATGGGCTGCACAACGGACAGTCCTTGGGCAAGTTCTCCAAGGGAGTGGCTGTGCACTACAGCTGCAAGAATGGCTACGAGATGGTCGGAAATGTGTCCATCAAATGCACGGAGACTGGGATGTGGAGCAGGCCCCTGCCCCGCTGCAAAGGTGAGTGAATGCTTCATTGCTAGGGGTGAGGCTGGTGGAAAGGACGCTGGGTGTCCTGGTGACCTGTAGGCACAGTGCTGAGAGGTTTACAGCAGCAATGGGAAGAGAGGGGCCTGTGTGTGCAGGATCTGGCCCATGCATTGAGGTTCAAAGGATGCTGTCCATGTTTTCCACAGCAATAGGATGTAAGATACCCGAGGTGCAGAACGGGAAAGTCTATGACCCACAGGGCACCTACAAAGCCGGAGAGACTCTTCACTTTGGCTGCAACACTGGTTATGCTGCAGAGGACACCTACGAGACTCAGTGCCGGCCGGGGGGAACCTGGGACCCCCCAGTGCTCGTCTGTGAGAGGAGTGAGTGCGGCTTTAACCCATCAGTGCACCAACTCCCTTCCCCTTGCACATTATCTCACTGAGTTAAGACTTTCTGTCTCCCTCTTGCAGTCCAGCCGTGCCCCATGCCTCCAGACATCACCAACGGAAATCACAACGGCCAGGGCAAAGCTTTTTTTACCATGGGAATGTCTGTAACGTACACCTGCAATTCCGGCTACTACCTGGTTGGAAATGCCAACGTGTTTTGCAAAGCCTCAGGGAACTGGAGCCAGCCTGGTCCTCACTGTGAAGGTGCGTCTGTGGTCTGGTTCCTTGGGCGAGAAGCTCCTGGCATGGCTCTGAGCACAGGGGAGACCCTGGCCATTGTCACTGAGCCCTTCAGTGAGGGGTTCCATTCCCCTTTAATGAGGTATATAGTTCTATAATATGTAAAGAATAAGCTTACATTCATGCATCTGGAGCTAGGGATTTGCAGAACTGTGGCTGCACATTCTGTACCTCTTGTGCTGGGGCTGGTGGCCTTGCAGCGTATGTCCAGGAACTGGCACACCAGTTCACGGGAGACCAAGTGCAAAGGAGTCTCCAGAGCCAGCACCTCCTCCTGGTGCTCCAGCAGCAGCCCGTGGAGGGAGAGCTGGCCAGTGATGGTGCTGGGGACCAGGCACGGGCATGGCGCATGACACAGCCTTTGGGGTGAGATTGGATGGATTTTTATGAATCAATTCAACCTTCTGTGTCCAGAAAAGTCAGAGGAGAGACAAGGCACCCAAAGGCTGGCAGTCAGGGTGTGAGCCCTCTGCCCTCCTCCTTCACCTTGCCCACGTCTGATGCGCAGGAGGTTTGCACTGAGCTGTCTCTCAGGCATCACCTCTCCCGGTTCTCATGGGCTTTTCCCCTCCCTCTCCAGAGGTGATGTGTCCTCGGCCACCAAACATCGCCAATGGGCTGCACAGCGGACAGTCCTTGGACAAGATTTCCCGGGGAGTGACCGTGTACTATGGCTGCAAGAACGGCTATGAGCTGGTGGGGAACATGTCCATCTACTGCATGGAGACCGGGGTGTGGAGCAGGCCCCTGCCCCGCTGTGAAGGTGGGTGGATGCTTCATTGCTAGGAGTGAGGCTGGTGGAAAGGACGCTGGATATTCTGGTTGTAGGCACAGTGCAGAGAGGTTTACAGCAGCAATGGGAAGAGAGGGGCCTGTGTGTGCAGGATCTGGCCCATGCATTGAGGTTCAAAGGCTGCTGTCCACGTTCTCCACAGCAATTGGCTGCGAGATACCCGAGGTGCAGAATGGGAAGGTCTACGGGCTGCAAAGCACCTATAAAGCTGGAGAGACTCTTCACTTTGGCTGCAACACTGGTTATGCTGCAGAGGACACCTACGAGACTCAGTGCCGGCCGGGGGGAACCTGGGACCCCCCAGTGCTCGTCTGTGAGAGGGGTGAGTGCGGGTCCCTGCTGCTTCCCGAGGGCAGCCCTGCCTGGTGGGTGCTCCTCGCAGGAGGGAACGGTGCGTGCAGATGGAGAGGCTCCTGTGATGGGCTTTAACCCATCGTCACACCGAGTCCCTTCCCCTTGCACGCTGTTCTCTTGTTGAGTAAGACTTTGTCTCCCTGTTGCAGTCCGACCATGCCCCATGCCTCCAGGGGTCCGCAATGGAGAGCACAACGGCCAGGGCAAAGCATTTTTTACCATGGGAATGTCTGTAACGTACACCTGCAATTCCGGCTACTACCTGGTTGGAAATGCCAACGTGTTTTGCAAAGCCTCAGGGAACTGGAGCCAGCCTGGTCCTCACTGTGAAGGTGCGTCTGTGGTCTGGTTCCTTGGGCGAGAAGCTCCTGGCATGGCTCTGAGCACAGGGGAGACCCTGGCCATTGCAACCAGGTCCTCAGAGAAGATTAATCTCATGCAAAGTGCATGGTATAAATAAATTTCAAGCCCTTCTGTTGTGAAGGTGGGGCTGGGGTGGGTTACGTTGATGTCACGTAGGTTTTGCGGTTGCAATATTAGCAGCCTGTGGGGTTTTTGTTTTGTTCCAACTCCTTTCACACATCACTTCTGTACATCATCCTTTCCAGGGACTGTCTGCCTAAATCCAGATATAGAGAATGGAAGGCAAGTTGATGGTCAAGCAGTTATCTCTGCCCCTGGGCAAACGGTGACGTTTCGGTGTCACGATGGTTACAGCCTGCACGGCAGCACTAAGATCTTCTGCCAGGAGGACGGCAGCTGGCATCCTCCTGCTCCCGTCTGCCACAGGCTGCCCCGTGAGAGGGAGCTCTCCGACAGGCCTGAACGTCGAGGTAAATCGTGACATAACTGCCCTGGGGTACACTATTCCTTTACGTCCCCTGACCCCATTAAAAAAATGTGGTTAAACCCTGCGAGTGGAGGATTTAGGTATATCCTGGGAATAAGAACCTGATCCTCTGGAATCCTTCAGGAAAACACGTTGTGTTTGTTTACTAATGGCTATATTAACAATTCAGATTAAAAATGTGTGAGGCCAACCACACACTTTTCCTCGTAACGGTGTTCTTTCCATGCTTACACCCAGCATGTCCTGCCTGATTCTCATGCCTGTTTTCTTTCTCAATAGGTGGTTGTGGTGCTCCTACAAGGTTCCACTTTGCCGAGCTAAACGAGGAGCACAAAAATGAGATTGATTTTTCTGTCGGGAAGACTGTGCGGTACACTTGCCGACCTGGATACACTAAACACCCAGGAATGTCACCTACTATTACATGCCTTGAGAGCGGAGAGTGGTCAGAAGCACTAGAGTTCTGTAAAAGTGAATAGCTCCTTGATTTGGTGTCCGTTGTTCAAGAAGGGATAGGCAATAGGTTCTGTCCACGCTGCAAAATTCTCAACTATATTCTGGTGTTCAAAGATTATGTGACTAGTAAAGCCATGTAACTTTATTTTATTCAAAACCCGTTTTGGGGGGTAACTGGAAATGTGGGCAGATTACTGGAGTCATAGCTGCATCTGTTGTACCGGGGTGTAGACAGACAGAAGCCTAAAATAAGGGGTTTTTCCTCCCCCAGGGAAAAAATGCGGTCATCCTGGTGAACCTGTGAATGGGAAAATTGTTTCCCTCCCAGATCTCCTGTTTGGGTCAACAGTGCTCTACAGCTGTGAAGAAGGGTAAGTCCTGGGTTTGGCTACTGCTTAAAACAGCAAGGAGAGGAGTATTGGGTAAGTCTCCTTTTTTTACTCTGATTCTACATGGAATAAAGGATGGATTCTACACAGAAGCCACCATAGAGTTGTGTACCTATATAACACATACGGTGATCGCCATCTTATAGATCCATGTATATACTGTAAAACTGGTGAGGCAGAGCTAGGAAGGGAAGGGAACTTCTCCCGGGCTGTCTGCAGGGTTAATCACAGGTCCCAGGTGGTCAGGAGGAGGTAAGCAACTCAACCTGAAATGACTTGGGGTGAATTTTCAATCCTTTTAACACCAGGTACAGGCTAATTGGACAATCCAGCAGACGATGTGAGATTTCTGGTGGACGTGTTGCATGGAGTGGTGACATTCCCATTTGTCAGCGTAAGTAGCTCACAGCTCTGGGGGTTTGCATGGATTTGATAAATATTTTCCAGCAGAGACTGTCAAATGTTTCCAATCAAAGAGTTCATGGGGAATTTCTCGCTCGGTGGGCATGAACCATGGAAGAAAGTTTCAATGTCAAAGCCAGGATTTTAAAGAAGCAATGCAAATGAAATTTGGCTTTTTTTATTTCTTTAACACTAAAAAAAGATAAAGCATGGGGGTGTTTCCTCCGTAGAGGGCTATCTTACTGGCGTGCTTTCTGACTGTCATAGAAATTGGGATCCGGTTACCTACAAGGCACTAAGTCACTTCACTGCAGTGGTTCCATCTCTAGGACAAGTGTTTATGCTCCGCAGACCGAGGGATTCAAAGTATTTTAGTGCTGCTGTTGAATTTAGAAGCCTCATTCTGCACCTCTGCAGGTATCCCTTGTGAGCCACCTCCGGAAATTCCCAATGGGAAGCACACAGGCAGGCTGCTGCTTGAATTCTACTTCGGCGTATCTGTAACATACACCTGCAACCCCGGGTACCCGCTCCACGGAGAGCCCTCCATCCACTGCACCACCCGGGACGGGAAGAACGGCGTGTGGAGTGGGCCCCCGCCGCGGTGCGGAGGTAGGGATGTTGTGCATGGACAAAACCTCAGGGGCAATTGTCCTGTCCCTCCTGCTTCGTATCCAGAAAGACTGGGAAAGCTCCGGACAATTGCAGTTCTTGCCCAAGTACCCGCTCTGGCAGGATTTTCATGGGCTGGTTTGCAGCTGAATCCTTTCAGCTTGGGTCTCTCTCTCAATGTTTGACATCACTGGATGTGATGTGGGAAAACTATTCTTCTGTCTGAACATAAGGAGAAGCTTCTTTGGTGTGAGGGTGTCGGAGCCTGGCCCAGGCTGCCCAGAGAGGTTGTGGAGTCTCCTTGTCTGGAGAGCTTCCAAAGGTGCCTGGACACGCTCCTGGGCCCCCTGCTCTGGGTGAGCTGCTGGAGCAGGGGGGTTGGACAAGACAATCTCCAGAGGTCCCCCTTCCAAGCCCCACCATGCTGGGGTTCTGTGATTATTTTCAGACTTGTGTCTTAAAAGGGATTGCATCTCTAAGTGCCTTCTCAGCTGCACATCTCTGCACTCTGTGTAAGTGCCTGTTTTGAGGACCTGCACTTCTTTTCCAGAGGCAAGATGTCCCGTCCCACAGATCCAGAACGGGAGAATAGTGTCTCCTAGGACTGCCTACACACACAAGGACACCATTGCCTTTGAGTGTGAGCCAGGCTATGTTCTACGCGGCCACAGAGTGGTACAATGCCAACTAAACAACACCTGGGAGCCAGCCGTGCCAGCCTGCGAGCCGGGCAAGTGTTCAAACAGCCTCTGAACGTTAACCTGCCCCCTGCTCTCCCAAATCGGCTTTTTCTTGACTCCTTTAACAACCGGGCTGGCTTCTCTTTCTTGGTAGCTGGCTGCAACGCACCGACCAGGCTGGTGTTTGCTGAGCTGAAGGAGCAGTACAGGAACCAGACCGTCTTTCCCGTGGGGAGGACGGTGGAATACGTGTGCCGGCCCGGGTACGCCCAGCACCTGGGGATGCCGCCGACCATCACATGCCTCAGGAATCAGACGTGGTCTGTGGCGCTGGAGTTCTGTAAAAGTATGTCCTGAAAGTCCTGAAGTGTTAGGCTTGGCTGGATATTCAGATTTTTCTCGCTTTATGGGTTTCTTCATGCAGTCTGCTCTCTGTTGGGATGTGAGTGAGCGCTGAGGGCTAATGGTGGCTGGGATTCCCTTCCAGGGAAACAGTGTGCTAACCCAGGGGATCCGGAGAACGGCAGAGCTGTTGTCCTGACGGACCTCCTCTTCGGATCCAAAGTGAACTACACTTGTGACACAGGGTAAGTCTTGCGACTGCTGCGTTCAGCTGCTGAGGGAGAGCGAAGCCAGTTTTCAGCTTTCCATGAAGGAAACTAGTTCCTTCCTTCCTCGTTCCCAAGTCAGAAATCTTGGCTGCCACTTACAAGGGTTGTAAAGAAATCTCAAGTCTCTTCACGTACATTAATAAATCCTTCTGTGTGACTCCAGGTACAAGTTGGTTGGGGGCTCTCAGAGAACATGCCAGATCTCTGGCACACGTGTCACCTGGAGTGGAGATGCTCCTGTCTGCCAGCGTAAGTAGACCATGACAAAAGGTCCTTGGAGATGGCTTGCAAGAGAAAGTGGCACATCTTTCAGGACAAAGATTTTATTGCAAAAGATTCCTAAAGTCACTGTATGTGTAAAATTGTTCATTTAAAAAAATATTTTTTTTTGGATGCTTCTGAAAATGTTTCCAAAATCCTGGACAAAACTGGGAAAACCATTAGTATGTTAAACTCCCTGTTACTAGGTAAGTATTTCTCACTGGACATGTGTAGGAATGGTGTGGCCAGTCTCTCTCTGCATGTGTCACCAATGATTATGGAACGGGAGGTAAGAATTGTTCCACCAACTCCGGACACGGGCAGCAGGGAACTGACTCACAGGAGGGTGTGGGTTTTCCTTCTCACATGTGATTTTTTTTCCATACAAGGATAGTTTCTGAATAATTTGGGTCATTGTATCCAGAGAGCATCACCCCTGAGATAGGTTCATCTTCATTGGTTCCCCTCCTGGGAAGCATGTGTCCCCTGCAGACCCTTGGCACTGCTGCAGCACTGATGCTAAAAAACACCTTCTCCGTGCCCCCAGGTATTGTCTGTGATCCGCCTCCGGACATCCCCCATGGGACACACAACAGGCACCTGGTGAACACCTTCTCCTACGCGGACGTGGTCACCTACACCTGCGAGCCCGGCCACCCTCTGTCTGGAGAGCCCTCCATCTTCTGCACCACGGTGGACGGGGAGCACGGCGTGTGGAGCGGGCCAGTGCCGCAGTGCGGAGGTAGGGCTCTGCCGTGCCCGTGTCCGGCCCCGCCGGCGAGAGTTGGCTGTGAGTGGCAGAAGGAATGATCATGGCTGCGGCAAGGTCTGCACCCACTGATAGGAGGGCAGCTAACATGAGAGATAAGCATTCAAAGGAGTTAAAGGGATTAATTGTCTTCCTCCTTTGGTTTTTGAAGGTTGGATTTTTAATATTATTTTTCTTGCTCTGTCCATATTTCTTATCTGCCTTTCCTTCTTCGCAGAGGTGAGGTGTCCTCCCCCTCCAGGCATCGCCAACGGGAAGCATAGCAGCCAGCCCTCGGACAGCCACCTTCCAGGCTCGGCCGTGCAGTACACCTGCAGCGACGGCTACTCCCTCATCGGGAACGCCTCCATCAGCTGCACCGCCATGGGCACGTGGAGCCGGCCCCGGCCCCGCTGTGAAGGTGTGTTTGTGTTGGCTTCTTTTATCTTTTCCCAGGCCCTTTCTTCCTTCTTGGCTTTTGGTCTAATTGCTGCAGACCAAATCTCCAGCGAGAGGCAGCGACCAGAGGTCCCACAGGCAGGAGGAGCTCCATTTGCCCCTTTGGATTTCCCTTGCTGTCCCCCAGACTCTCAGGAGCAGTTGCATAATGATATTTTGTGTAAGAATAAGAGTCAGTAATGTTGATGTGCCAATGACAGGGATGGCAAGGTTTAGTTTAGGTACTGCCCTTGGTCAGTGTCCCTGCACACCCAGGATGGGCTTCACATCCCCAGTGGTGCCTCCTGCTCTTTACTTCCAGCAAATGGCTGCAAAAGACCAGAGATTGAGAACGGAAGAATGACTGGGCTGGAAACCACATACAGACTTGAGGACATCGTCATCTTTGAATGCGATTTTGGTTACGCCTTGAAGGGCTCCCAAGAGTCTCAGTGCCAGTTTGGGGGCACATGGGACCCTCCTGTCCCCATCTGTGAGAAGAGTAAGTGTAAATGAGGTGGTGGGTGGCAGCTGATTCCTTCTGAACCACTGTTGTGAGGGCACCTGGCAGGGCGCAGCTGCCTCATGTTGGAGGTAAGGGGGCCACTTTCCAGGACTGGAAAGAAAAACATGCATGTATCTGTCCTCCTGGCTTCGTAAGCCCCATCAGACCCCTGTAACGTAGGGCTTTCATCTCTTTCAATGAATCCACAAAGGGCCAGGCTGGTGTCTGATCTTGTTCCCAGCCACCGAAAGGTCAGAACAAGCTATCAGGGCCACAGATGGAAACTAACCACTGTCAATGCCTAAATAGTGAGAAATTATCATTCTTGATGTGAATAAGCACAAAAAAACATGAAGTCTGGAAGCTAAGTGAGCATAGGATGGAAACATTATCCAGATAGGGACAGCCCTAGCTATCTGGGAAATGTTACTGGGAAAGAAGGAAGTTAAAAGGCTGCCTTACCCTACAGTGGGTGTTTGTGGTACCAGCTCTTCATCAATTAGGACTTTTTTCCCTGCTTGTAGTGCCACAGTGCCCTTCCCCTCCCACAATCAAAAATGGCCAGCATGACAGCAAGGATGTGAAAGTGTTCTTCCCTGGAACATCAGTGAAGTACAGCTGTGACCTGGGGTACGTCCTCACTGGGAAAACAACAGTTTCTTGTTTGAAATCTGGAACGTGGAGCATCCCTTACCCGCGGTGCGAAGGTGAGCAGTGAATGCTTGTTACCCACAGTGGAAAAGGAGACTGGCTGTGCAGCCTTCCTGGAATTTTGACCTTGAAAAACAAAGGGGGAAGCCCCAGCTCTGCAGCCGCTTCCCCAGCCCATGCCCTGCCGCTTTTCCCTGCCAGTGATCACCTGCATAAGCCCCAGCATCCTAAATGGAGATGTGGCTGGAGGACAGAGCGCCGTGTACCATCCTGGGGCCAACGTCACCTTCCTGTGCCACCCAGGCTACGTGCTGCAGGGCAGTCATGAAGCCAAGTGCCGGCCCGATGGCCGCTGGCTGCCCGCTGTCCCCACCTGCGAGCCAGGTGAGTGGGCACAGGGGGTTTGTGAGGAGGATGCTCAAGGCCATCCTTGTGCTGGAGGGGCCCTCACATCCTGTTCTCTGCTGCGCTCCCGTCACTTCACGTGGTTGAGCACTGGAACAGGCTGCCCAGGGAGGTGGTGGAGTCACCATCCCTGGAGGTGTTTAAGAAACAAGTAGATGTGGCACTTGAGGCGATGGTCTAGTGGCTAGAGAGATGTTGGGATGAAGGTTGGACTTGATGATCCTGGTGGTCCTTTCCAACCATTATGATTCTATGATTCTATGACAGCCCTTTGCTGTGTTACATGTGCTCCTACGCTGGGCAAAATGACTAAACCACTGTTCTCTGCTCCTGCCCCATCAGTGCTGCCTTGTCCTCCACCTCCCATCATTGCCAACGCCACGCACAGCGCAGAGCTCGGGACAAACTTCACCAGCGGCATGTCTGTGAGCTACAGCTGCCAGCCCGGCTTCTCCCTGCTCGGAGACCCCTCTGTCCGGTGCACGGCCTCGGGGAACTGGAGCCTCCCGTACCCACGCTGTGCAGGTGGGGCCGGCTGCTGCCATGGCTCCCTGGGCACCCTTGGCTGGCTGAGCATCCATCCCGTGCTCAGCTGAGCCCGGAGCCTTGTGTCAGGAAGATGGAGCAATCAGTCCCTTTTCAATGGTGCCTAGTGATAGGACAAGGGGAAACGGGCATAAACTGGAACATGGGAAGTTCTACCTCAACATGAGGAGCAACTTCTTTACTGTGAAGGTGACAGAGCACTGGAACAGGCTGCCCAGGAAGGTTGTGGAGTCTCCTTCTCTGGAGACTTTGAAGACCCGTCTGGACACGTTCCTGTGTGACCTTGCCTAGATGAACCTGCTTTTGCAGGGGGGCTGGACTAGATCTCTAGAGGTCCCTTCCAAGCCCTACCATTCTGTGATTCTGTGGAGCAGGCAAACCTGAAAATCATCCACAAAATTGTCATGGGGAGGGGGAACTGCATGTCCAGTGCCACCCACGGGTCTAAGCGTGCTTCCAGCACATGCAGGAGCTGTGTTTGCTTCGTGGCCTTGTGCCTGAACATGTATCCTCCTGCATTTTACTCTGTCCATGCCCTTTTTCCACTTTGTTTTGTCCTCTCTCTTTAGTGCTGCTTTGTCCTCCACCTCCAAATATTGACAAAGGAAATCACAACAGCCAAGACTTGGATGTTTTCCCCGCTGGGATGGTTGTAAATTACAGCTGTGACCCGGGCTACAGCCTCCTGGGAGAGGCATCGATTTACTGCACCGACTCTGGGAACTGGAGCCTCCCTCTTCCTCGGTGTGCAGGTACACTGTGGTTCCAAGCCAGCAGTTAGGGATAGTCTGGGAATTTCTGCCATGGGAAGCCTGTAGGACAAGTCCTTTCTCTTACTCATTCCAAACTTTTGAATCCTTCAGTCCCTTATTTTCAGTTTCACTTGTAAATTTCTATTTATGTTGTCAATAACAGATTTTAAAATAACTTTGTGTCATTGATACCCCTCTTTCTCCCTGTGTTTCCTCTCCTGACAGGTGGTTGTGGTGCTCCTCCAAACTTGACCTTTGCTGTGCTAACGGAGCAATACCAGGATCTGGTGGAGTTTCCTGTTGGGGACACAGTGCGATACAGCTGCCGGCCGGGATATGCGAGACACCCCGGAGCACCCTCAACTCTGACATGCCTCCAAAACCACACGTGGTCTGAAGCGCAAGAGTTCTGTAAAAGTGAATAGCTCCATCAATTTGGTGTTGGTTGTTGAGAAGTGTCTAAGCTACATTTGTGGGTTTCTTAAAGCAATTCTTTAAAAAAAAAAAAGATTCATACATGGCTTCACTAGTCACATAGTTTGGGCAGCTTTTAAAAATGACATCGTTATTGGTGTCTGAGTGTGGACAGAACCTTAAGATACCTTCTCATAGTGCATTGCAAAACTGCCAGAGAGGAGTTTAAACTCAGCCTTGTTCTTTCCCAGGGAAGCAATGTAAATACCCAGAAACACCAGCGAACGGCAGAGTTGTTGTTCTGACCGATCTCCTTTTTGGGTCAACCGTGAGGCACACGTGTGACAAAGGGTGAGTCCCACGCTGCCTTTGTCGGCTCCACTTCTGGGCAACTTACTCCTCTGTGCAGCCACTCTTCCACAGCGAGCCAGTCTGTATTCTGGTTATAGTCCTGGCATCGGTACCTGCTCAGGAAAGGGAGAAGTGTCTCATATTGCCCTACCCGTGCTCAATGGCTTACTCTGCAAACTTGATTTTCAGTCTGCCTTCCCAGACGGCCACCCAGCAGGAGCTGAGCATGCAGACGAGCGTGTGCTGCCGGGAGGCTCCAGCGGTTTGGAAATCACTTGGGTCTGAGTCCTCATTTAGCACCTGACCGATCTAATCCAGAGTAATTTGGGATGATTGTTGTTCCTCTTGGAACTTGGTGTCCTTCATTCCCATGTATCAACCAACAGAAGCCCCTCGGTGACGAGCCAGAATCAGGAGAAATCAGAAGGAAATCAGATTATTTCCTGATATTTCTTTCTCTGTAACTCCAGGCACCGACTGGTTGGACAGTCTCACAGGCGATGTGAGGTGTCTGGATCAGATGTTGCATGGAGCGGTGTTCTTCCCATTTGCCAGAGTAAGTAGGTCACCACTAGACCTGGCCCAGAACTGCCAAATTCTGTCCTTAAAATTAAAAAGTGGCATTTCCTTAAAATAAATAGAACCTTGAGAAGTAAGCCTTTTAAAGCATAATATTCCTCGAGGATTGTTTTGTTTTGCTTGCTTGCTTGGTTTCTTCTAAAACCCTTCCTGATGCTAGCTTTTGATTTTTCACAGTTCCATAGACTGAAGAGCTGTGAGATGCCTGCAGGGATTTGTCTCTTTTATTTCAGAAACGTAAATAATAAATTAAGGAGGAAATGTGTCTTGCAGTACAAATATTGAGTAAATATTGAGGAATATTGAGTAAAACTAACTGGGATCTTCCAAATGCTGCACCATTATCCAAACCACAAGGGTGTTTTGCAGGGGCTGATCTGTGCAATTAGTCTTTCCTTCAAAGGAATTGCTTTGGAATGAGCTTGGGATAGTGAAGCAGTCATGGGAATGACCAACAGCACTTACGGATTTCTATACCCCTTAACGTGTTTATTGGAAGGTATCTGCATTATTCTGTCTGTAGTCACGAAACAACGCTTATTATACAATAATGTGGTAACCCAAGGGTACCAAAAGGAACTGAAAACCCCTCAATTCTGGAAATTGCTCTTCTGTGAGTCTCCAAGTACTACCTGTGAAAATTCTCTGAGCAGCAACACGTTAAGGATGGACTTTATATATGCCTCAGTTACAGCACACATACAGGCCCCTCTTTGAGATAACAAATTTGTTTTTCAGAGGTGGTCTGTCCAGTCCCATGGATCCGGAACGGGAGAGTATCTGCTCTTAAAAATCGCTACACATACAAAGATACTGTTAGCTTCAAGTGCCAAAAAGGTTTCACCTTGCGAGGCTATCGCACAGCCCGGTGCCAAGCCAACAGAACATGGGATCCACCGGTGCCGGTCTGTGAGCCGAGTAAGTGCCTCACGCTGACTTGTTCGTGTCGCAGATCCCTCCCCGACTGCTCCTACCCATGCACTGAAGCCCAGGCTGGGCTTTATTTTTCCTGTTCGCACCAACTACTTTAAGGAGAAACCAGAAATTGTTCCTTTTATTTACACCTCTGTCCTCACAGATTAGCCAGGTTTAGGGTAAGGCTCCAAGTAGAAGCATGCTTTGCACTCTTCTCCCCTTGCTCCTTGCAATCCGTGATCCACAATTCTCTTTGTTTCCTGGAAGTGAGAAATTTTGTAGCTTCAAGGCAGGGCACTGACTATCAGAAATGAGTGAAATTTTTACTGGAAATGTAACGGCAGGATGATGGAACAGGAAGGTAAATGTGTGTCGTATTTGCTCAACCAAATGTGTATTTTAAACTCTTAATGCTGCATCTAGATGGAGTGGCAGAACGTTATCATCACCCTGATAGCACAACAAAGCCAGGTAGGTCTGTTATAAGAAGACGCAAGATTTATTAAACACTAACTCCTCCTCCCAACCAGTCCTGCCATTTGCAGGGCAGGGGGTAATTGCACTTTCCAAACTCTCATTATCACCTTTTGTACAACCAAACATCACCCTCTCCCTCCCTCCCCTCTTTCAGTCGTGAAGTGTCTGCCTCCTCCAAACATCACTCACGGGAAGCTCAAAGGCAACATCTCAGACTCTTTTTCCTATGGAGCATCTGTATCCTACAGCTGCGATGCTGGTTACTCACTCGTGGGGAATGCTTCCATCAAATGCACCGCGTCAGGAACGTGGAGCCAGCCTCCTCCTCGCTGCAAAGGTGTGTTTGTGCTTAGTTTGCTCGTGTTGCTTGGAATTTGTGGTGGCAGAACCGCAACGGGCATGAGGAGACATGCGGCCAGGCACATTTTACTGTGGGGAAAAAAATGAAATCTTCAGAGAGATACACAGGCCAAAATCTAAGCAGTAAAATCTTCTGCAGCGAACGCTGAATTCCATCCCCTTATTTTGTTAGGGAACCACTTTTATATCGTATCTAGGCAGTGTTGGTCTGTTAATTATGAAACGATCTACTCTCGGTGATGCCTGGGAAGAGTATATTGTTGTAAAGAAGCAGGACGGGTACCTCATGCTAACAGTCAGAAGGATATGAGTACAATAGGGGCAATTCCAAAAGGCAGTTTTAACTCTTGCATGTTTTCCATCTCTGCTCTTGGTGCTATGAATGCGTTGTAACTTTCTTCCACTTTTACGTTTAGTAGTAGAGTAGAAACTTTTTCCCTTCCCCACCCCGCACCCCCTTTCCTTTTTTCTGTCACTCGGTCCAGTTATGACTAACAGGAAAAAAAGGAAGTGATCACATCAGAGGAGTTGTCTCTGATGTCTGTGAGCCTGACTATTTATTCCCTTTTCAGAAAATGCCTCTAGATCTGTGACTTGGCACTCGTGTGTGAAGGTCACTGAAGGCAAAGCTGACTAAAGGCAGTTTTGTGAATGTCACAAGATTCCTAGTGTGGGTTCCTGCATGGAAAACTGGCCATTCACCGTAATAAATTCATTACCCGCACAAAGTGCTTCCTTGGTGGAGCTGTACCTACCTCAGTGACTCAAGAGTTTAAACACAAAGAGAGGAAAGAATGTACCACATGCTTATATAAATAAGTCAGAGGCTCTACAAAGGAAACAGTCTCAAAGATAAATTCTTCCTGACACCGCACATTCTTGTGGTTTTGAAGTGTTCTTAGTAACTATTACGCGCAAAAGTAAAAATAAATACTTTTTAAACAAAGGGTAAAAGTTACATGTTGACGTTCTCTCCTCTGAGAACCTTCTTGGGTGTGGTCTTTCAAAGGTGACTAGATGCTTAAACTGATACAACTAACACTTCATTGGAATCAGTGGTATAAGTAGCCTAGATGGCTGAGCAATTAATAAATTAATTATTGGTAAATAATACGGCTGGTGACATCTTTGAAGGGCAAGGGACTTCTATGGACTAGAACTGGGTTATAGGCAGTTAGTTCTAAAGCTTCCATGGAATTCTTCCCTGCTACACCTCTCTTCTCCAAAAGTTTTGGTAGCCCAGTATCGGAAAAATCTCCTTCTCTGGAAGCGTCTCCCAGGACACCCCTACTACACAGGATTTGCCATCTGCCGCGTCAGGGTGGAGTAGCTGATCCGTACAAATACCCACACGTGGGAGTGAGACACCCACCCCCTTCTGTAGCCACAGAGAAAGGAGTTACTCTTTGGAACAAGAATGAATTCCCAGTTATATTCAGAAAGAATTCAAGAACAACGGCTTAAATTTCTCGTATGTTATGTTATGTTCACCCTCGTTAAATGCCCTTTTGTTGTTACTTCTAATTTCAGAGATCAGATGTGTATTCCCAGAAGTTCAAGGTGTTAAGAAAGCCATAAGAGGAAATACTTATCGCTCTGGGACTAACATCACTCTTGAATGTGATGATGGTTACACGCTGGAAGGTATCAGCCAGATTCAGTGCCAGGAGGACTTCAGCTGGGACCCTCCTGTACCAGCCTGTAAACTCAGTGAGTGAAACTTGAATGAAGCCAAGAGCAAACAGAAACACACAAATGCCATTGAAACTTGCGAACGTTTACGATTTTTAGGAAATCCTGTGTTGTAGCCCTTAGCAGTGAAAGTTTCATTCAGAAAGGGATTCACCACAGCTGAGCAACTCTGGATTGTGTTAGAATCGTTCACTGAGTTTTCTTTTTCTCTCCCCTTCAGCGTCACAGAAGTCTGGTTCAGTGGGCCTAGGTAAGCAGCTCAGACATCTTCGTGGCCAGATCTTTAAGCAGTGGCTTCAGTGGCACCTCTGCTTGCTTTGAAGACATGCCTCGCTATGTCTTTTGTGCTGGTATGCTTTGAAACACACAGTGAGAGTAACACGCGCTCTCCTCCCTCAGGAACCGCAGCTGCAGGAGTCCTGCTTCTCCTGGGGGCTGGCGTTGCCTGGAAAATTATTTCTAAGCAGAAGGAAGGGTAAGGCGGCCTTCTAGGTGATCATCCATGTCCTCTGTGGCCAAGTCCCAAGATTTACACACGTCATACAAGTGGAATATTTGCCTGAGTGTGCTTGGGTCTTGTAATTTTTGTACCTTAAGCTCACGCTTTCAAGCCACAAGGTGCAGGAACCTGGAATTGATGGTGTGGTTGGGTTGTGTTTATTTTAAGACTCTTTTCCTTAGAGGAAGCCGACCCGAGTGTGCTTTTACAAACCGATACAGTTCACTGTTGTCTTCTTTTTCACTCAGCTATTACCGTACATATGAAACGCAGAGGTGCCAAACCCCTCTGAACGAGATAACTGAACAGAACTGTTCATGTCTGCCACAGAAGGTACAGATTTATATTCCTCCATGTAAAATATCAGTTATAGCAGCAAACTTGCGTTGTTCCAATGTAGTCACTCAAGCAGAGAACTCTTTCCTGTCAATCTTCTGGTAAGATGGTTTCTTTCCTGAACAAAAGAGACTGTTTTAAACATACCGTGTTTTTTAAACATACTGTTTTTCTGACCCCACCCTCAATGTGTGTGTTTCCTGTTTGGGAATCTCAACAGATGACATTCACTGGTCAGACTTTCAGGCTATGCCTTGCTTCTGACATAAACTTGCTTTTTTCTATGGATTATGGGAGAGCTTGCTCTCTGAAAAAAAAAAAGGACTAGCATAAGAAAAGGAGGCTGGAATGGGCCTTCGGGGTTTTTTGCTTGCTTTTCTATTTACTGCAATTTTTATTTCTGTTTATTTCAGTGCCCTTTTTAATCACAGGTGAGTCTGCTTTCTATATTGACTCTATTACAGATAACTAATTTTCACTGTTAGCAGCACTCTGAATATAATCGGCTTTGACTACACAATGGCACCTGTAAACAAAAGCTCTTTTCTGTTTCACAAAGGCTGGTTTGGGATGATTTCCCCTTTGAAACAATGCATTTCCCAGAAATTCTCCCCTCCCTCACTGAGTTACAACATAATCTCTAGACAAATCAGTGTGAAAACAGGAAAAGTCTAATTTTAATACTTGATGTCATCTTTTTCCTAGGCTGGGCATCCATCCTGCCACTGACCAGGCATTTGACTCCATGCAGGTCGCGTGGAAGCGCTGCTCGCGTTGAGGCTGAAATTCTGTGGCAAAAAAAGGCACTTTACTGTAAAACCAGCATTAATTTTCCTTCTGCTCCCATAATTACTGTGAGGATCTGACAGAGTTCCAACTGCACACATCCTGACGGACTTTGCGTGCTGCTGCTGATAGACTGTCACGTCTTTCCTCTATTCGCAAACCCCACGATGAGCAGATCCACAAAAGCTTTCCTGCACGTGTGTGGAAGTCACAATTCGTTAAACCAGGGATTATTTTAACAGCAACTGTATTCACGCCTGCTGCCACAGCAGACGCTGCTCTCGGTTTCCTTCCAGGAACGCTTATTTGCAGCGTTCCTTTGCCAACGCTTCACATAATAAAAGCTGAAGGTTTTGTCACTCCCTTTTGTGCCCGGCTAGAGTTAGAAGTCTTTTTATTTAACACCGCTCTGCTCGGCAACCTAGGTTTGTCTTTCACAGGCGCAGAGGGCCCGTCCCGGGCTGCCTCACAGGCGCCTTCATTTTTAACCACCCTTTGTTGGCGATCAAAGCGCTGCAGCTGCTTTAAAACACGCTTCGAAGCTTCGCAGACATAAAGATTTTCTGGGGACCATGCCCAGGACACAGCCCGCTCTCCCCAGGCCGGGGCCTCTCCCCACAGCCGCTTTCCTCAGGGCGGAGATCACAGGGGAAGGCGGCGGCGCCTCGCCGCCATGTCTGCTCCCGGGGGGCGGGAAGGCCTCGCCATGGCGTCCAGCGCTGGAGGGAGGGGCAGGAAGGCCCCGCCATGGAGGCCCGGCGCCGAGGAAACGGGCAGGCC
>VZZY01008462.1:106779-146498 GCA_013400335.1 Eurystomus gularis | reverse complement strand
GGTCCGAGCTGAGGGGCGGGTGGGGCACGCCGAGCCCCCCGCGGCTTCCCGGCCCGAACAACCGGGAGGAAGGAGGGAGCTCGTCCTCCCCTGGCACCGGGGGTGCTGCCGGGCCGAGGGGTCTTCCCGGGGCCTGTGGGCCGCCCGGCGAGGCGGGAGGGAGGGAGGAGGAAGTGGCTTCGGGCGGTGGCGGAAACGAGCTCCCCGGGCGGCTTCGGTGGGTTTTGGGGTGAAAAGGTGGGAGAAAGGTGCTGCAGGACCACGCGTGCTGGCTTCGGGTGCTGATGGAGGGTTCTGGCCCCGAGTTTAAGTTTCTTTCATGGTTTGGTGAATCTCTGAGCAATAAAGGTGAGTAGGTGTCGTCAAAGAGGTGATGGTCTCCAGGCCCTGCAAGGTCTGGGTGGGTCTGGCATTTGTGTCTGGGTTGCAAGGTCTGGAGCGAGTTTTTGTGAGCCCCCCAGCAGGGAAGGGGTTTGTCTTGAGCGTGAGCAGCACCTCAGAAGGTCCCTGGGTCTGCAGGGCTCTGCTGGGTTGTGGGGGTGGTTTTTAACCCCCACTTTATGGTCCTGTCTTGGGAAGGAAAATGACCTGCGGGTTGGTTGGTTTCTCCTGCAGCAAGCCAAAGAGGCATTTTGTTGCAGATGGGTACCCAGTGAGTTAAGTCTTGTGTTTAAGGACAAGAATAAGGCAAATATACAAAACAATACGAGCTGGGAGGAAAGGAAATGCGTTGTCTGGGTAGAATGCTGAAGAAGAACTTGAGAAAATGAATAAGCGACCTGTACTAGCACAGAGTTGGACAGTGAATGAAATGACAATATAAACAAAAGAACAGAAATGTAGGGAAATATGCAGATAGTTCTGGCTCTTAAGAAGGTCACCCCTCTGCAGTACCGATGAGTCCGTGCTGAGTTAGCCTGGCTGCTCTGCCGTTACACCTCAACTTGTGCATCCTCTTGTTGAGTAGATCGTGCATTGCTTTTTCCTTCCTCTTCAACAGAAGGGTGCCTGCCTCCGGAGAGGCTGTACTACGCAGAGCCCAAGGAGAGTCTTGACGCGGTGAAGAGCTTTCCTGTTGGAACCACGCTGTCGTACATCTGCCGGCCGGGGTATGTGGAAATCGCCGGGAAAGCATCGACTCGGACGTGTGGTGCAGACTTACAGTGGTCACCCATAGAGCAATTCTGTACAGGTAACGTGCGCACGAGCTCTTCTGCTTTTTCCCTTCTATGTGTAACAATTTTAATGGCTTCTCCAGTGAGAATTAGTATTTTAATTTAATGTTAAACGAAGCGTGAAACACGCTAATGACTGTGAGAGCAGTATATGCCAAAGACTTAAGTCTTTATATATAGTTACAAAGATGTAGAATTGTTTTTTCTTTTCCTTCCCCCTCCCCTAGAGAGAAAATGTAGCCATCCAGGAGAATTACAGCATGGCTTTATTCATGTCGCAGATCTTAAATTTGGTTCAGTGGCTAATTTTTCTTGTGAGAAAGGGTGAGTATTTTGGTGAAGTTAATGAATCCTTGTGCATTTTTCTTCTGTTTAGACCAGATTTGAACCAACCCCAAATTTTGTTATGCAGGCTCCGTTCCAGTTCTGACTTGAAATGTCTCCTGAATTCTACCTGGAGCAAGTGAAATTACAGCTAGATTTGATTCCCTGCTTTTTGTTGCTGTTTGCATTAACCAAGGCTTAAGCTTTTTAGTGAGATTGTGCAGTGTGAAAACAATAGTGTTACCTCTGGTGACTTCTTTTAACACTCCTATGGCAGAGGAAATAAATTTATATCTATGTTCATCACCCTTCATTATTATATTGAAGAACAGCCCACCTGTCCATGTATAGCGAATTAAGTCAAAAGCAGTAACCTCTCGCGAGGTTTTTTTTTCCTCCCTTTCCTTTTAACAGCCTATTTTTTTAGTAACTCAGGGCATTAGTATTAGAGGGTGCACATCTTAAAATGGCCAGATGTCCACCAGCTCCTTTAGGGATGTCTCATTTGCTTCTCGTGTTTTCAAAGTTGAGACTCTTAGCAAAATTAATTTAAAAAATTAAAGATACCGTTCTCATTACAACAAAAGTTTAGTCCGTCGTGTTCCCATTAGCGCAGAACAGAATTATATAAACAAAGCTTCTGTCTGTTGGAGAAATGAGAGATTTCTTAAGTTTCACCTCTAAAAATTTTTGCCTGTCTAGATTCAGATTACGTGGAACTGATAAAATTTCCTGCATAATTAAGAATAAAGGTGTTGCCTGGGATAGAGATCTTCCTTTCTGTGAAAGTAAGTAAATGACTACTGCGTTTAAGTTTATATTCAGACGGTGATAGTTCATTTAAAAACAGCTGTGCCAGAAACTTTCTAGTATAAGAAATGATGGTAAAATAGGACTGATTTTTAATTTTTTTTTTTTAACTACTGGGGCTATGCCTAAGGAATGACGACTGAAAAATATCACTTATGCTGGTAATTAGCTCATATTAGTTACAATCAAACTTTTCTTGAGACTCCTACAACAAATGAGTGTTAGTAAGTCTTGGTTCTAAGACATGGAGACTAAGTCTCCAAGACTTGGTTCTAATTGTCGTAGCTTCAGATCTGAAGTGAACTCACTTGAAAACCAAGGCTCGCTGTTTCTGAGATGAGCAAGGTAACGGCGAAATTCTGTCACAGTCTGTGTGCTTTATTTCTAGAAATCCCTTGTCAGCCCCCTCCAGACATAGCCCACGGGCACTACACTGCACAAGACGAATATGTTTATCAGACAACGGTAACCTACACGTGTGATAACGTCCCCAGAGGCGCGGATCGCTTCTCACTGATTGGCCAAGCTTCTATTTTCTGCACGTATGATGAACATTTAAATGGAGTTTGGAACCACCCGCCTCCAGAATGTAAAGGTTGTTGGGATTTTTAATATACTTCTGTACTATAGCCTGCATGACTCCAAAAGTTCAGTATCTGTCCCTTTTTGGGAAGGGGTGGGGTGATGGGTGCAGATCAGATCAACTGCGTGATGGATATTGATCGGTTATGACACAGAATATGACTAAAATTTAAGTTAAAACTTTAAAAGAAGTGACAAGGCCAAAGGGAAGGAACTGGGAGACCGTAAAGCCTGGGTAGCTGAAGAAAAATTGTGTAAAGAGCGAGAAATGTGGAAGCTGGGTTGAGTAGTAAAAAGGTAAGGAGGAACTCTTTCTAAACACAGGTACTCTGCAAGTGCAGAAATAAATGCAAAGCCCAGCAAGCACAAAGTCCTGCTCTGCAGGTGCAGGGAGAAACGCCACATGCTTTCATGTTGTCATTTGAACCCTAAGCAATATCACTTTGTTTTCTGAAATCCCACCGCTGTACAGGAGCGCATCTTCTGGAAGTGGAAGGTGGTTGTATCAATTACTCCAATTTCTTATTTGGCTGGGTACCGCTACAACGCAGTAACTGAAGGTTTTTCAGCAGCTTCAAGAGAATAACGTTTTTACAAAGCCCCTCCCCAACAGTTGGAGCAGTGAAACTTAGGGGAATTAAAAAGATGCTGTGTCTGCTGAGAAGGTACTGTTAACAAATGCTTCAAAGGGGTTTTTCTTTTACCTGTTTCAGTGGTCAAATGTAATAACCCAGTAGTTAAAAATGGAAGAAAAACATCTGGATTTGGATCTTCCTACAGCTATAAGGACACCGTTATGTTTGAGTGTGAGCCAGGCTATTTCATGGTCGGAGCACAGGTCATCGTCTGTGAAGGAAACAACAGTTGGTCTCCTCCTGAACCAACTTGTCTAGAAAGTAAGCCTTTAAAAAATAATTCAACTTTTTGTGGATATGGAGAATGTTGTAACCCTATCTTGGCCGAAATTTAATATCATCACACTAGCAGGAAATCGGAAGTTAAGGAAGCTGACATGGAGCCTCATGTGTGGGTAACCATTTTAGGTGTCTGAATGGCTCTTAACTCCAAAGAGTTTTTGGATGAGAGTGAGTTGAGTTACAGATGTGTATAGAAGTTGTGGCGTGGACATACTGGAATAGCATCGTGGTGTTTATTTTAGTGGTTTCATGGGTAAATACAGGAGAACTGAATTCTGCCAGAAAGAGCTATGCACAGTGAGGAAATGGGTGTCTTGTATGGCACGTTGTATATTGTTAGATTTTGATCAGACTAATTAAATTAGGACTGATTTCCAGGTCTGGAGACATCGCAGAGGTCTTCAATAGCCCTTTCTCCTTCCCCTTTGTGCTAGAGGGAGAGGGAATGTTACTGTAGAGTACAGTGCAAGAATTTTTTACATGCCTACTGTAATACTGAGTTTCCAGGAATGAGAACCACTTCTGCAGAGTATGTTTGAGCATTCCATAATGAATGATCCTGATAAGGCACCTGGAAAAGATTCTAGAGCTTAAAAAATGAGCTACCAAAACCAGATTTCTTAGCTACCACATCAGAAGATCATATTACCTTAATGAACATCTACAGTGATGTTTCTTTTAAGTCTTCTACAGAAAACATTTGTACTTAAAATTGTGATAAGGTTCAGTTACTCAGTTACGCTGATCTGTTTTTCTCATGCAAAGGCAACGTGCGTTTGTGGAGTGAGCTAATAAATGATGAAATATTTATAGTTTATTACCACTCAACTTTGTTTTGAATTCAGCATTAGCTAGGGATATGTGTGGTGCCCCGAGGATCGCACATGGAGCAGTGATTCCAGCGAAATCGGTATATGCAGAAGGAGAGTCTGTTCAGATAACGTGTGATGCTCACTGTGCTTTTCCCGATGGCGCCGAAGAGATGACAGTAACTTGTCAAGGACAGAATAGATGGAGTTCTTTACAGAACTGTACATGTGAGTAAAACTTATAATTGGTAAAATCAAGGGCAGGGTGACAAGTTCCAAACGTCTGACGTAGTAACGTGACCCTGAAGGTCAGAGCAGCCTGTCAGCAGGGTGCCAGCAGGTTCTGTCTGTAGGGTTGCAAGTGTCGTGGGGTGGAGTTGCAGCAGCTGAGGACAGTTTTTAGCAGAGTTGGAGCCCTTGTTCAGGATTAGTTCTGTTTGTAGAAATTGGTAATGTTCAAAAGCCAGTGGGAAAGATCTGTTCCGGGAGTGTTTTCTGAAGAGCCTTCCTTGGACCATGGCAGACTGTGTTCTCGCCTCCCTTTGCACCACGGGATCACCCGTGTTTTGGTATAAACAGGGCTTGTCATGACTTTGATGCAACTGTTTGTCCGAATGAAGCTGAGACACTTGTATTTCTCTTAATGGGTCTGAAGTGTGTCCGTCAGCAGGAGTATCTGCAGCATCTGGGAAGCCAGAGGCCTTTGCATATAAAGGATCTTAAGGATTGACTGAGCTTCTGGAATTCACCCAAATGTAGGGACTTCCTGACGGCAGCTTCTTGGACCTGCTTCACGTACCAGCTCTGTTCATGGACTTCATTTTCCTTTATTTTTTTTTCCCTCTTTTTCCAGGTGGGACTGAAAGTTTTGGTTCTACTCCGCACATAAATCATGGTAGAGTAGTTGATGGACAAAAAACTTCATACTCTGTTGGGGATTTCATTACCATTGAATGTTATGCAGGCTACACGTTACACGGTGAAGCTCGTATCCAGTATACTGGAGAAAACAGATGGGCACCTGACGTGCCAACTTGCCATTTAAGTAAGTATGAATTGTGAGAATTCATTTCACTAGAATGAAAATACATGTAACAGAGGCTTTGCTTCTTGGGGATATTCTTTTGGATTCAGGAGAAACCATTTAATGCAAAATTCCTTCTTTATTTTGACATTAGAAAAATGGGTTTTGGTGAAATCCATTTTAAAATAGGAATATTTTAAGTTAAATGTTATGATACGAACTGCAAGGATTGTGTTGACGGAAGTGTTTGATCTATTTGAAAATAACATTATTAATATTTTTATAATAAATGTTTTAATAAGAAGCACGTATTCATCTCGTGATACTGATTCACTCTGTTTTTAGGTGGGTATATTACGGCCATCATCTGTGGTAAGTATCTTATAAAACCTGAACAAGATACAATGTGGATTGTATTTTTTCTGTGGTATTAATATTCTGCTCATCTCCTGTGGCTGCTATAATGTAATTTGGGAGTTTTCATTGTTTTAAAAATGCTCGTCTACTCCTAAAGCTGCGTAGTTCAAGAAAAGATCACTTAGCAATGATAGATTAATTTTATGTAAAGTGTATTTTTTCACGTATGTGAGGCATCAGCTTTCAAAGGCAATCTGTCCTTGCATTTGTTACCCAGTTTTGCAAGCCCCCCACTTTCTTAAAAACTTGTAAAAAGTAGTGTTAGGATGTAGGTGACATCTGCTCTGGTGTTACTGAGCTGGTGGGGTTTTGCCATCTTGGTGGTTGCTGCTCTTGAACTGGTTTGAAGAGTCTCGAGTAAAGCATCAAGCGCACGTTTGTGAAATAAGCCATGTACATTTTAAGTTGGGGTTTGTTTGCAGGGAGGAGGGAAGTTGTACAGGACTGTGGGCAAAGTCAGTGTAAAACTAGTTTTTGAGGCTTTTTTTGTGAGCTGTGGATGATCTTTATCGCTCTAAGGCTTTTTTTAATTCTTCCTAAAGTGACTGTGGCAATTGTGGTGTTGCTGGCAGCCTTCTGGGTCTACAAGAAGTTCTTTTCACAAAATGGGTGAGTCAGCCTATCTTTTTTTTTAATTACTGTTATTATTGCAGGTTTCTAAATGTCTGAGCAAAAGCAGCGCTAACGCCTGTGTGAGTTTCTTGAGCTTTATCTGCCCTTTCTTTTTCAAATGCCTGGTCGTTATATGTGAGCTCATCCCAGCAGCTAATGGGAAGCTAAAGTGCCTAACAGATTTGACTTTGTTTTTGTATCTGCTATTCAGATAAGCCGCTAATTTACACTTGCGCTAATTTCAAGGAAGGAGAAACCCTGTTTTGGGGTTGCATTTAGCATAGGTACGCTTGCGGAGGAAAGTGCTGTTTGTATCTGCTCTAAAAATGTCAGTTTACCTCTTCAAACCAGTGGTAGTATTGGCTTGTGTGGACTTGGGTTATTTTATCGCTTGGGTACCCTCTGGCTTCACAAGGTCTCACAGGCTGTAAGAGCCAGAGTGGTTCACGTGAGCCTTGGAGGTCGACTGAGGAGCTTCCTCTTCTGTATAAAATGTACCAAAGGTAGTCGAGGGTAACTGGAGGACCACTGTGTTTTGTGGTTTGCACCAGAAGCACCTTGAATAAAATGGGCTTAGTTACAAGGAAAATGTGGAAAAAAAAATCTGGCCTAAACCGGTGCTCCTGTGCTGTTGGAAAAAGCAAATATTCACCTTTGCCATTAGAGCCTTTAATATGTGGATCCACTGCAGTATTTCCTCCTGCAGCAGTGATTGGTGCCCTGATGTTAACGACTTGCACAATGAACTGTAAAATATTAGATGCATAAGTAGTAGCATGTGTTTTTAATGAGACCTGCAGAGCCTTTTGAACTTCACCTTCAAATCAGCTCATTGTTATGTTTGCTTCCTCGTGGAGGCGTGGCAGGAGATTGAAGTGCTGCTTTGTGCATTGCTTCTTGCAGCAATGTCTGATTTTATCTTCTTGAAAAAAGCCTGTTTTGTTGGAGAAAGAGTTTGTAGCTTGCAAAATACTGAAAATTCAGAGCGAGTTAGGTGGTACCATAGAATGTTATGGTAAGCAGCTCAGCAAAACTGACTTAAATTCCAGCAGTGGTATTTAACCATTGTTGAGGTAATACCTTTTGTTAAAAGGTATCTGAGATATGTGAAGCCAAGGAAGGGATGCTATAAATAAAGCAAACCACAGGAAATTATTCCTGTGGTTCATATTTGTAATGAAGTACTTCTTGGGAGAACCCTGAAGTTTGTAGCCAGCAAGATTTTAGCCTTAGTATCTTAGAATTATAGAATCATTAAGGTTGTAAAAGACCTCTAAGACCATGAAGTCCAACTGTCAACCCAACACTACCATGACCACTAAACCATGTCCCAAAGTGCCATGTCTACACGTTCTTTGAAGACCTCCATCTTCCACGTGGGCAGTACGGTGTCGTTGCGGCGGCCAGCGTGGCCCCGTAAGCAGCGGGGCTGCGTCCCCGTGTGCTGTGAAGTAATTCAGTGCTTTTGAGTAACCGCTTTTCATCCATGACTTGGGTAATCTCCAATCTGGATGGTCCAGATAAAGAGTACATGGGACTTAATAGTCTTGGGGCAGCACTTCCTGCCCTCATCTGTGGAGAGACTTCTCAGAGTGTAGAGAGGAGGAAGGATCTAAAGCAACATCATTCTAAATTAAAGCTTGTTATATTCCTGAAAATTTTACAACATGAAAAGTCTTTGTCCACCCAGTGCTTCCCTTAAGCTTCCTCGCTGTGAACGTCTGGCTATTAAACCTCTTTCTTGTCTGAAAACCCTGATCTAATCTCCTTTTATTAAGGCCTACATCTCCCTATTTAGTTTTCTGGGTTCCTGATGTAGCTGAGCCTTTGAACTCTTGTGCTTCCAGTGCCTCGTACTTGCTGGGTTATAGTCTTCAAATAACAGAAAAAAAAAAAAAATCTTTTCTTGCCCTCTCTTTCTTGTGTGTTTGATCTGCCGGTTTTATGGGACATTCAATTAGACCTTTTTCCCCCTTCTGCTGTTCAGCTCATATACAGTTGATGAGAATTGCAAGGAAACATGTATTTTAAACACTAATGTACCAGCTGAGATGGAAGAAAACTGCACAAATGAATAAATTCAGTCTTAAAAAGGTATACACTTTCCACTTAATTTAGACTTTCGCAATGAAGCTTAAGTGTCATGTTTTCTATGATGGTTTACTTAGAATTTTGGGAGCAGTGTGGAATCCAGCTAGCTGTGAACTTGAGTTTCTGATGGGGAAGACTAGCATAACCATTCATTCACCTGGGGAGAACAGGGTATATTACATAAAGAATTAGCATTGAGTGCCATAGCTGATCGCTTCCAGTGCTTGTGTACCGCACAGCTCAGGTCCGAGTTGTCTGTAACGAGGGAGTAACGTATTTTTCTGTAAGACACCTAACGTCCTCAGGAGGATGTTTGCACCCGTTTCATTAACGTGAAGCGGATTCCGGTGTTGCGTTTGTTCGCCAGTCACGTAGCTCCCGTTAGTGAGGAGTCTGTTGGAGCTGGAAGCCACCTTTGCTGCACGGCGCTGGCACTGGGATCACAAAGCTGTGCATCCCTTCAGAGCAAAGCGGGTGCTGTGGCTCCACAATTACCGGTTCATCTGTGTTTTCAGCTTGGTAGAAGAAAAATAAAATGAAAGAAAGTACAAAGAAGGTCTTCTTTTAAAACGTTTTTATAAGAAGAAGATTTCTTCTTCAAATTCAGAGTTCTGCAGGCCTGAAAAGGGTCAGGATGTAGTTGCTTGGTTGGAACTGATTTGCTCTGCTGTATTTTAAGCTAGTGCTTAGTCCAGCAGTCGGGTGCATTTGGTGATCGGTTGGATTGCTCCCGCACTCGTGCAGGGTCACATCAGCTCTTCCACAAACCTGACTCTTCTAACCTTGGTACAACATTTGAGACGGGACAGCTTAGTTTGACTGCTCCTTGTCCGTATTTAGTCATTACTCCCTTACCAGTTCCAGCTGGCACTACAAATACTTTTGTAAACTAGTATCTTCATTGTGTCTCTTTTCTCCATTGCCCGAATTCTGAGAAGGTGATGGTTGAAACGTTACGTCTCGTATTCTAACTTGAAAGGTCTTTCCAAATGCATAGTCTTGATTTTATTTAGTTTTAAAGAACAAGTGGCTTCTCAGTATTTTTGATGAAAATTAAGCTTGGAGTTTCTTCCAAATCAATGTATGGATTAATTTTGGGGATTAGTTGGGCTTGGTTTGGGGGAGAGGGGGAAAAAAGGAATCAAGAGAGACTAGAACAGAGAGAGAATAGAATAGAGTTCTTATTTTCAATTGTACCTTTTGCACATGACAATGATAATAGAAGTTAATGTTCTGGTTATGTGTACACAGTGTTAACCCCTGAGTTTTTCTTACGGAATCTAGAACTCTGTAGAGACCTAGAGTGATAGTGCAGGGGTTTGGTGTGGGGCTTTTCTGTAAAGCAAAACAGGAGTTATTCAAGAACTTGAAAATATTTATATATGGATGTAATTATGAATTCAAAACCTCACATGTTTAAGTAATGTAAATTTGCTGTTAGGAGACTACAGAATCAAAAATCTCGCAAGCTAATATTCAGCTTCTGGTTATAAAATATATACTAAACAAATATTCTGTATTGAAAATAAATTATAAGAGATGCTCCTGATGCAGGCTCCAAATGAGCTGGGAATCCTGTAACCGTCGTGTCGTCAGTTTTTGATTATACTCAGGCATGGTTCATTCACTACTTGAAATGATCCATTTGAATCAAACACTCTTTTACCACCTGGGTCATTCTTACCAGTCTAGTGGATGAAATGAAGCAAAAAGCTCTTCAGTCAAGCAGTTGCTTAGCAAGAAGAGGACAATTAATGATTTAGTTTCATGACTTTACCTGTTGCTTTAATGATAAAACTAAGGATGTGCTTTCAGAATAAATGTAAAAACCTATTTAAATGTAAAATCTCTGATTTGACTTGTTTTTTTGTTTGTAGGAAACGTGAGAGCACTCCATGTACTGCCGAATATAAGATCTGTAAAGCATGAATGGCCCGGTCTGGGGGTGGGCGGGACTTTGCACTCGAATATACCGATCAGAAGTGGAAAATGATTGCACTTGCATTGAGTTCCTGTAGATTAATGTCTTGTACTATGTACTTACGCTACTGATTCTCTGTAGTGGGAGATCATTACTAGGGTAAAAAGAACCTAGATACATCTGCTTTTCCTTATGGGCTGCTCATTGTCTTTTCTGTGCATGTGAAGTGGGCTTAAAGGCACGTTCTGTGGCGTGCAAGAGCATCCGTGTTGGCAGGATACTGGACGTGTCGCTGTCGTAGGACCAGCTGCTGCTGCCTCCAGCGCTGCCTCTTTTCTTACAGAAGACTATCCGATAGTAGTTCTGCTCGCGACAATCCGAACGTGCTTCTCCTTCATCTTTGCAGTTGAGGCGGTGTAAATGATGATGTTGTCTCTTGTATTCTGAAAAGTTTTTATTATTCGTTTCCATCAGAGATGGGTGTCATCTAAGGCTGTGTCTTTTTTGGAACGATCACGCTTTAGATCTTTACATATACTACCTCTTTGTTTGCCAAAGTTGGTTTCTCTATGTCTAATGAATTAAAATGTGCCTTTAAATCAGAGTTTTATAGCTTTTTCTATTGCCTTTAAGAAGGGAAAAAAGCCATATATATTTCTGGCTCTTTGATACAGTCCCAGAGAGGCTACAGTGGCTTTGTTGGAACGGCAAACTGAAGCTTTCTATAGCAGGGTGTCCTCTGCCTTGGAGTTTGACTAGTGACAGAAGGCACCTAATTGACTGAGCTGCTGAGAAATCAGCGGTAGCCATCTCCTGTCAGGAGCACAGTACAGGTTCCTTAGGACGCTTGATTTTTACTGAGCTTTGCCGTCAGTATCTGCGATAACGTTGTTGCTTTTTGGGCTAGAAGGGGTGCTGTGCGGCTCTGGCTTCCTTGCTCTATTCACTCGCAGTCATAGACTCCACGTCTGGCATTTCAAATCCGGGTACAGACTGCGGTGCTAAATCCAGCTCTGTAACGGTAGATTTAGCATCAGATCTCTGTTGGGAACAGGAGCCTTTTCCTGTCAGACTCCCTTCTCTTTCCGTGTGAAAGGAAGACCAGCCCGCCCTGGTTGCGGGAGGGCAGGAGCGGGTGTGCTGGCAGTGGTGGGAGATGTTCTCTCCGTAGGTAGCTGCTTGCTTCGTTGTTCAGTTGAAGCTGTGCCTCCAGGAGCTCCCATCACAGCGTTTGCCATGAATTGAGGCTCAGACAGGCATTGGTAGCATCTTGCTACTTCTCGTTTCTTATTAAAAGCAAAAGCTTAATTAGGGTGGGTTTAGGTTTTGTGACTCTCAGTTTGCTGTCAACATAGAGGCAGCTTCTCAAACGCATTTTCCCCAGAAAAACCAAACGGCCTCGCTTCGGAGGGCTGAGGCAGCACTTAAACTGTTCTTGCTTCTGGTGGTAGCTTGGCTCTGCTCCACTGTCATGAGCAGATTGTTGGAATAACGTGGAATTGTTGAGGGCTTTATAGGGCTTTTTGGGACAATCCCAGCAGTTGTATTGTCAGAGGCCATAATAGTCACTGGTTGTTAAAAGGGTTTTGGCTGCGCAGAACGACTTGCTTGTTCATTGCATCCCCGATCTATAGTTTGATGATTGTTTGTAAACACTGTGATAATATGCTGGGCATTGAGTGTGTTGCTCACTAGCTGGCTTGATTACATATGGCATTGTCGATGCTTTAAAATACGATGAAATGCGCTTAATGCTGAAGTGAAATAACTGTAAAAAATGGCCTTATTTTTACACTTTTTTTTTGGATGTAAAGACTAGTGATGACTTGTAATATCACAAATAAAAATGTTAAATTATTTAGCAGTAAGTGTTTGTCTTTCATTCGTCATGTGGTAAGCAGCTATTTTCGCGTTAATAATTATTAAGATGATTTTTCATGTACCATTAGGTGGTAACTGTTAGGACTGAAGTTTGCAGTTTGTGCCCAGAGTTACTTAATGGTTGTGTGGAGAATGTGTTTTTAATTTGCTGAGCACCCTTTTGGTTTAATTTGGGGAACTACAGAGAATTTCCCAGAGCCTCCAAACCCTTACAGTGTTCTCTCCTGAAAAACTTAGTAAAAACTTAACGGAGAAGAGGCAGGTGATGATGTGGCTGTTCTGATGTAAAACGAAATCAAGAGCAAAGCCTGGAGTGTTCTGGTATTTTTGTCCATTGTGTGACAGCTGGCATCCTTAGGGAGCAGAGCTTGGGTGTTTCTAAGTAACATGTGAAGTAGAATGCAATTATTTTTAGTTGCATGAGGTTCACACTCAAAATGTACTTGAGTTTTCTGTGCAAAGAAATGGGGGAGTCAGCTGCCTACAGAATGAAGCCTTTCAGAGGGTGGAATGGAAAAATAACTAATACACTTTTTTTTTTTTTTCCTTTGTGGTTGTGATACTCAAAATTGGTGTGGAGTACAGATGGTGACAGGTTGTGGACTACACAGCTCTACAGTCTGAAGTTTTGGGGTTGCAGTGAGAGGGGACAGGCAGCTACTGGGCAATTTGACTTAACCGCTACAAATCAGTCCTAATTATCATGAATTCTGCAATATTTTTATAAAACTCAGCCCCACGTGAATGATTTCAGTTTAGAATCTGGAACCGATAAGTAAGAATCATGAAGACATGAACCTTGTTGGAAGCAAAAGGCTGCGGGGAATGGAAATGTGTTGTTGCCATCTGCTGGTAACACGCGCGGTGGTCTCGCAGTGGAGCCACAGAACAGGTACAGTCGCCTGGCTTAACGTTAAGTAGTGTGAAGTGGTGATGGTGGTTTAGGCTTCTGAGTGGTGGTTTAGGCATCTGAGTGGTACGCTTCAAATCCGTGGCAATGCTCGTTTCTGAGTGTGGTTCGTATGGAGTGGTGAGAATGGAGCTGAGGGCTGAAATGAGGAGACCTGCAGCACGTAGATTTTGTCCAGCAGGGAGACGTGTAACCTGTCTACCTGAGACAGAGCCCAATACCAAGTAGCACACAATTTTATTTAAAAGGAAAAAAAAAAAAAAATCTGAGTAAATAACAGGTTCAGGCAAACAAATAGCACATGGAATAAACGGGTCGGAAGGTTTGGTGGCTGTGCTCTCACACATGGGCCCTGGCTTGCTTGAGTTGAAGACTCTTAGTTACGTGTTTGACCAGATGCTTCGCTTTCTCTTGAAGCATCCCTCCTAGTTGAACGTGGTGCTGACTGTCCTCCTGGTGTGCAGGATGTTCGGCCTGTAGGTGTAACTCCAGGTCAGAGGCCAGCAAGGCAGACCATAGGTGTTTGGGAAGCAAGAGCCTGCTTTGGATGGTGTTTATTTGGAAGGACTTTGGGGGGTGGGGGAATGAAGTTTTCCATTACTGTTGCTTTTCCCCCTACATCATAACCGATTTCAAATGGTGCTAGACAAAAACTGAGACTCTGAACACCAAGAGAAATCGGTCAGCCTGTGTAAGAGACATTTTCCTGGCTCAGAGAAGAATCCTCTTGTAGATGGCAGCTACGCATTCTTTAAAGACGACTATTCAGTGCTCTGATCGAGTGCTTCGTCCACTCAGCCATCACCTTTTCTGTGTATAATAACATGTTTGACAACAGGGAGGTCGACAGAAATAGCTTAGATTCCTTTTAGTGGTTTGGTTTGAGGGTATAGGAGTCCACTGAAACATTATTAGAAGTTACCAGCATTAAACTTAAAAAATCATTCTAGCAAAAAGGAGTGGATTCTGTATATCAATGTGACATCATCATGATTGCTGAAGGCACTTCAGTGTTTAACTGCTGGGATCAAATTGTTGGAGGGAATTTCTGGGTTTGCAGAGCAAGTCTCTGGGAGCTGTGGGATGAGAATTCCCCACGCACAGGGTGGAAATACATTTGCTCCGAGTTAAATGTTAGGGTCCTAGTGGTTGTATAATAAAGGAAACGTACTCTGCCTGTCAAGAAGTACTAGGTTGGTTTTCATGCAGCTTTCGGATCACTTTACTCGGGACAACTTTAACTCAATATCCATTGTTTATTAATTAGAAATACAGTGGAAGGAAGCTGTTCTGTGGTGGCCCTAGTTTGAGAGGGTGTATACAGTGGTGGTATAAGTGTCTAGAAATCAGATGATGTTACAAAGTGGATGGCTGGCCAAAAAAAAAAAAAATACATTGGAAAAAGGGCTGTTGTAAGGAGCAGAGGCCGTCAGTGAAGGTAGCTGCTGGCTGATCTCCTCCCACGCTGTAATTCTTGCTCCTAGAACACTGATTTCAAATGGTGCTAGATACAAAGTGGGAAAATCTAAGCCACCATGTGAAACCAGCTTCCAGAGGAAGACACATCTCGTGCATGGCTGCAGGCTGAGAGAGAAAATCCTTCATCTCCATCGTACCTAGAGAAAAATTTATTTATTTAATTTTATTAGAAAGTAAGGCAGTTAACTTTGGGGTTAGTTGCTTAATTGACGTGTTTTGGGTTTTTTTTTCGCATCTTGTGAATAGTTGAGGCTGGCGTAGGAGAAGTGAAATGTGTGATGGAGAAACCCACCGCTCTGGGAATGACTCGTTTCCTTTCATAGCCAGGTGGGATATTCGGAAGCTCTTACCAGCAAGTAGTGAAAAAGGTCTGACTTCTTTGTAGCGCAGAGTATGATACTGATGGGGGGGTGTGGGAAAGCTTTGTGTTCCACAGGAATGCTTTTTTCATGCCGTGACAGATGGAACCAGGCTATAAACCTCATTCCGTCCAAGGCAGAGAGTGTTCTGGCTTTCCATCACTTACTGATCTCAGCAACATCGGAGAGGACAGGGCAGAGCGGGTGCTTTTTGTGACAGGGAAGGAAAATGGGAGTATCGTGATGGACCTTCCTCTGTCACCTGCATCAACAGCAGCCGTGTGATAAGCGAAGAGTTGCAGATCATTGTGAGTTTTAAATTCTGTAGGGACTAATGAAAATAAATTGCTTGGAAACTACTTAGGGTGTGGGTCAGAACGAAACCTAAAAAGGGAGCGTTTGCAAACCTCACTGTACGTGGTTCGACGGAAGTTGTCGAGGACGTAGGAGAGTGTGAAGACAAGTGGCTGATGGCGCGGGGCTGAGCAGTGCTCTAGTGCAGCGCGGCCGTGGCAGCTCACCGGCCCCGTGCGTGTCCCACTAGAGTGGGAATAGATGGGGTGTCTTGAAGCCTGGGAAGGACCACACACAAGTGTAATTCAGGAACTGTCCAACCCTGGCCACTTTGTCTGACCTGTACTGATGCAGAAGCTGATGTAAAATGCAATAAAGTGTGGCAGAAGCAGGGCTGAGAGCTTTGCTTAGTGATGCTTTGGTTTTTGGCAGCTCTTTGCATTAGTTTTGTAACCAGGTCCAAGAATCCGCCTCAGTGCCTCCATCCTAATGCACGGCCACAGGCAGCAGAGGAAGAGCGCAGAGAAAAAGAGCGTGTCCTTCCAAGAAAGGGGAAAGAGCTGTACTAGATTACTGTGTCTGGATATTTACTGCACTTTCTAAATCCATTATCTGGGGCAACAGGGTGAAAGACAAGTGGAAAGCAGGTTCCCTCCCCAGTGTCTGTCTTGCTGGCACAGTTATTCATGAAGCACCTGGTATTACCAGCGTAAGATTTACTACTGAGAAGCTGGACTGAGAGTTACTGCTGCGAGAGGTCACCTGCAGCACAGGTGAAATACCATGGCAGCACCTTTCCAAAACAGGCTCGGCTGAGGGTTGCTTTGGTTTTTTCCTTGTCTCGGTAGGAAGCACGTGCCTTAACGGTAAAACAAAAGAAAATCTGTAATAGAGTTTTCGGAAAGAGTTGATGGAAATGTCACCTGGGTTTGTGCTGCTGAAAATGGGAGGAATGAGACAGAGCCTGAACTGGCTCTGACACCTCTGCAGCCTGACCTTCCCACAACTACCTTGCAGAAGTTGAAGACCAACAGCTCCTTCATTAGTTGTAGTTTGATAAACCCAGGCTTCACTTGAGCATAATTAAGATGTTGCTGCCTCTGGTCCAGGCTGCCTGAAGATTGTCCCGTGGCCTTCCCAAGCTCCCCTTCCCTGACGGTGTCAGCTTTTTCTGCCAGACTGCAGGTACACCTCTTCTGAAAGATACCCCCGTGTCAGCCCGTGCTGAGCTTTCCAAACCAAAGAGCGTGCTTGGGCAGGCAGCCTGCAGAGGGGAGGAGGGAGAGGGAGCGGTTCAAGATGCTGTGATACATGGCACTCAACTATTAATAGGCACACGTGCAGAAAACGAAGCCAGTGCTGGTCTCAGACACTTGCTGGGTGTGTGTTGAATGTGTACGTACGGGCGCACACGTCTGCGTGGAGACAAGCAAATGCTGTCAGCTAGAGTTGGCTTGGTCAAAGTTTTCAATAAATAATAGTAGAAAAAGTACGATATGATCATTCTGGGTTTTCTCCTCCTTTTTCTGACACGTTTTAGTGGCACTGCTGTTCTGTAGCTTCTTTCAGAGGAACATCTCAAAGCCCTTCACGGACTTCACACTGCTTTATACGTTCTACGCGAGACAAAGGCAGAAAGGGAAGAAATCCCTGATCCCCCGTGAAAGGGAGCTTCCTCCCTAGCCTGGGACCTTTTAATCTAGTCTGCCAGAACAAGGCAAGCCTGGATGTCGCAGACCCCTTTTTTCACAACCTGCAGCTTATAAATTTAAGCACTTCTGGGGCTTTCACAGTGAGCAAAACAGATCTCTGCATGACGCTGTGTGCATCATAGAATTTTTTTTTTTTCTTTTTTTCTCCTCCATTTTTAAATCACGGAGTGAAACTCGTGGTTCAACAGACCCTGCTCTCCCCTGGAGAGAATATTCCAGTTTTACATGGAGAAACCCTGAGCTTCATGCATCATCCTCGCAGTGAAGGAATGAGTCAGCCCAAGGCCAGGTGCAGGACAGAGGGGTGTGACAGTGCAAGTGGTGACCTGTGAGGGGAATCGAAATGAGTGAACTTCTACGGTTTCAAAAAAAAAAAGCTTCCTTAGCCCCGGGGGAGCGTGTAACTGCGTCTGTTTGTTGTGCAGTTCTGTTACTGTGTGGTGTTGTGTGGGTCAGGTCTGGACAAATGTGTCCGAACGTGCAGCCTGAGCCGGTCGGTGGGAGTGCGAGTGAGGCTTGTGTGTCAGCAGCAGCGCTGAGCAAAGGGAGAGGAGATGCTGCACTGCTTGCTGAAGTTGGTGCTTGTGACTAGAAGATGGCTCTGAGATGCTGCTGCTATTGTGGGCAGCAGAAGCTTGTACTTCCCTCATGAGTTTAAAGCATAATGGACTTTTTTTTATTTTCCTTGATTAGGACCAGAATAAAAACTGCCGTTCGCGTTCCTGAGTTGAACGTGGCCTGTTCTTTAGTCCTGCCATTCTATCTAGCCTTACAATTGCTGTATAAATGGTGAGGTTAAAAGCCAGGCGCTCTGCATCTGCAGCCCTCGTGCTCTCTGCCCACCCAAAAACCAAAACCAACCCCAAATGTAGGCTGAACCCTGGAGTGGGCCGTGCTGCGGGGAAAAGCCCATAGAGCCTTCTATCCCATTTAGTTCCATTTGAGCAGTGGGACACTCGGGCCTGCTTGACATTTGAGTCACCAATTTCAATTCCTATTAAGGGTAATCTGTCAGAGCACTCCCCAGCATTTGTGCTGAACTGTCGACAAGCTGCCTGTCACTCAAACCCGTTTTCTAAACTGGTCCAATTGTTCAAGGGTTTGGGGGTGAGGGGAAAGCCAGGGTTTTGTTCACTCGTTCGTTTTACGTAGAGACAAGCAGCTTTTCGGGCTGCTTTAGGGCAAGTGATAGATAGTGTCTGCAGTGGCTGAGGTTTGCCGTGTGATGAAGTCTGAGAGGTGATCTCAGCCTCTTCTCTTTGCGTGGAGACCTCCCTGAAGGCACACGCCTGGGTGGTTAACTCTTACTGCTTTGATAGAGCTCGTTCCCAGCATGGGTGTGATGCCAACCAGGGTTCTCCTTAACGCTGATCCACGTTCTGGCAAACAGGTATTGGTAGCTTGGGTGCAGCAAACCTCACTTTGAGGGCAGATGGTTCAAGACGAGCATTGACCCAGGCACACCAGGTGATGCTTGGACTATACCAGCCCTGGTTTTATGGTTCTGCTGTGCTGATCCACATTTTCTGTAGTGCTTGGGTCTAACAAAGGAGGCTAAGAAAAAGTGCAAGAGACCTTTAATTTACAGATTACAGATCTTGTGGGGAAACTTGGAGATAGCTCATAACAGCACAGCATCGCTAAAATAATTGGGATTTGTTCATGAGACTTGCTTTTTTTAAATCCCAGAACTTTGTCTCAGACTTAAGTAAAATGTTACTTTTAACGTGCTATTTGCTATTGCTTGCCCCAAAGCTGTTCTGGGCTGAGGGGAGCAGTTTTAGCACGGTGACCTGTTAGGGGTAACCCTAATGATTTCTAATCTTGTGACTCCCATCTCTTCGTCTGAAATTGCCTTGACTTGCCTGGAGTCAGGCAGATTTCATCTACCTTTGCTTTCATGAGAGCTCCTAGGCAAAGCCACAGCCTGTTTGGAGGGCCCAGAACTACTGAACCGCTGAATCCTGTGAAGGATTTCAGATTTCAGAAGGAACAATGAGGTGAAACCGGACAAACTTACACAGGGAGGGAAAGCGTTGCACTTAGAGGACCTGAGTCATGGAAGAGCAGTAGCAAGGTGTGTCAAGGCAATTCAGCCATACCCAGCTTGACTGAGCAGCACATTTCAAGACTAACTACGCTAAAAAAATTATCCACCAAAGTAGCTGCAACCAGAAAAGTCATTTTCTGTTCCTAACTTCTGTACTGAAGCATCGCCTCAGAATACAAAGTATTGATTGCAGGACTTGAAAGCAGTCAGAGGGAGATGATTGTTGTGATTTGGATAGTCAGGAACATGGTGTTCCCCCAGCGCCACCGTTCCAGCTACTATAGGTGATGTCAAGGGAAGTCATATTTTTCTTCGTGTTGTTCAAGAGACAAAAGAATATCTTGTGCCAGTGAAGGGCATAAGGAGACAAACGCTGCCAGATGTTCCCTGCAGTATAACCTGCCCTGAAACAGGACATTTGGACGCAAGCCTTCAGTACCCTGCCGTATCTTCACACCAGCTGCCATAGAAGGACCTGGCAAAAAAGCTGGAGAGAAGCAAACTCCTGGCTGACTGCCCTGAGCACGTGAGCTGTTCAGTTTGTACCTGTTCCCAGGATTTCCATCATTCTGCCTATTGCTGAAACTTCACTGCATGTTTGAGAGCCATCATCAACGTTTAAGAAGCGTTTGAGCTGGACGGACGTACTTTTGTATTTGTCCAAATACAGAAGCAGCGGCTGCTGTTGGACACCTACTGTGCCCCACTTGCACTGGGTGAGGAGTGTTTGTGTGGGGAGGGAAGAGATGTGCTTAACTCAGAAATAGCTCTCTTCCTTGGAAAGCTTGAGGTCTGAATCACAGTGTGTTGGCTCAGTTTTTAGCAGACAAGCTATCGCATATGCCTCCCTGTAGGCGAAGAGTCGTCACCGGCATCAGGATTAGCAACCAGGTTCTTTCCCTTTGAAAACGAAAGGATAACGATGCTGAAGGCTAAGGGTGACTTCAAGCACGGTCAGGACACGAGGCTGCCCAGGGCTGGGGGCTCAAGGAGGTGGGCTGGCAACACCGTGAGCAGGAGGGGTCCGCTCGTGGCCTGCACTGGCCCCCGTGTTCCCCTCTGTTCAAAAGGAGCCAGATAACGTGCCCCCAGATCAAACTTTGTTCAAGGGGACAAATTAAGTTACTTTGCTCAAGATCCTTGAGGCATTAACCACTCCAGTGCTGCCTGTGAAGCTGAGAAGACTGAGGCCAGCCCTAACGCCCATGGTTGATGGTTGCCCTGAGTCAACTGAAAATACTAGTGACATGGACACATAGAAACCCTGGAGAAAAAAGTGGAAGCCTGGGAGGGAACAAGACAGCTCTTGAGCTGAGATGCCTGCAACTGAAAGCATGTGAGAGCCAGCACTAGCTTGACAGACACTGGTGAACTTAGAGCAGCCTGAGGAGTCCACCTGAGAAGGACTAGGGGAACAGAAATGCAAATATATGCAGATGCTTTTTTTCTTTTTTTTTCTGCAACACAGTGTAAGTTGATGCCTAGTCCTTAAATACATGGCACTCCTGATTCCCAGCAGTCCAGAGGAAGTCTTGGGGGAAAAGGGGATGAGGGAACTAGTGCAAACTTTTTGTAATTAGCTCAAGAAACAAATTATAGATACGGGTTTTAAAATGCTTCAGAGACGCAGGATTTTTTTGGATCTACAATCTTGGCCTCAGTGGCCCGTTACCGCAATAGCATTAATTTTCCAGCCTCACCTCCAGGTTCAGGCCTCAAGCCCTGCCACAGTTGCAAGAAATGTGGATTTGGAGTTCCTGAACCAACTGGTCGCTGACAATGAGTCAGGGGAATGACCTTGCAGCAGGCAGCTCACGGTACCTCTCTCGGAGCCGTGCCAGTATAAACAGCACTGGCATCTCTGAAACCATTTTGTGAGATTCCCGCGTTGGCCTTTTTCTACCGCTGCCTTTGCACCAAAACTTCGGGGCGGATGAGAGCAGAACAGAGTAACAGAGTCCTCCCTTCTTGTTCCAGAACAAGACCATCTTTGCAACCTCGGCTTGGGACTGTCTTTATCTGTATAGGGATACACAGAGGCTACGGGCAACTTCTCTCTCTTGCCTACGTCTCTGCCCACTAGCATCGGTGATACAGACACTTAACTGACTTAAAACTTGCCTTCCTCTCCCAGCCACACCCGTATTAAATTGTAAGGAAATACTGTGCACAAGTTCTAGAAAAAAAATAGATGTCAGCAGTGAATTTTCTGGATGGGTCTGGCAGTGATTTGTAAGAGGAGTGAGGGTAGAATGTTTGGCATTTGGGCATTTTAATTAATTTTCCCAAATAAGAAAAGCAAAACATTTGCTCATAGACTTCAAGCTTCTCACAGCATCAGTAAAGCTCCTGACACGGAGCCCAGCGCTGTATTTATACGACATGGAAATGAACAGCAGCAGCAGCAGCGCTGCAGGCTCAGAGCCTGCGAGCAACAAAATGGCTAGAGGTGCTGTCGTGATCCTTCGGGTTCCTTCAGCCCTTGTGGGTGCTGAAATAGGTGGGTGCCGAGATCCCTGCAGCCGCGGATATGGTTGCGAACTTCAATGTCAGTATTAAATTAATGTTGCTAACCGTATTCAAGCTTGTGCCCTCATCAGCTCAACTCCGTAAAGCACCGTCAGGAACCAGCAGCAAAATCGGACTGCGTCACAGATGTAACATGACCATCGGCAAAACAAGTGCAGAAGGAGATCATGGCTGTCTCGTCAGTCAGAGAGCCTTCCTTCGACATCAGAGGAGAGTTAAGATGGTAACGCTTTTAAATTTATATCGTGAGCATTTGCAGCCCTTAACTTACTGTACCAAATTCTGCGGTCCTTGAACAGCCAAAACTCCCAAGAAAATTAGGTGTATTTTGCCCTCGGACCCAGCGCATTAACGAACGCTGCGTCATAATGCCGCACTAAGGCCGAGAGATACAATAAACCCCATTTTATGAAGGAGGGGAACCAAAATACGGAGAAGCGAATCGGCTTACACAATGTCACACGCACAAGTGTCAGAGGGAGGGGGAAATCACAGCTTTCCCAAGCCCTTTTACGGCAATACACAGAAAACCATTACGGAGCAGTTAGCCACGTACAGCTAGCGTACAGTAACAAAACCACCCCTATGCACAAAACCACTGCTGTCCTACAGAAATATGCTGTGTCCCCTTCTTAGCCTTCTTTCCTGCCCGTCCCACAGATTTACCTGCTGACAGTAACCTCAATTCCCAAGTAATGAGATTTACAGCCGAAGTTTAACATTGAAATAACTCCTCTTTTATCTCCGTCTCCTCACCCTCCCTGCATTTAAGCCACAATTAAACTATCACTGTGGCGAAAAGGTGATGGCGAAAGGAATGAAACCAAATACATCCCTTACGCTGGACACAGATACTCCAAAATACGCATATCCCTGCACAAGTGTACCGGCTGCCAGTTGCAGCTCCTTCCAAAGGCCTGAGAAATGCCATTAAGAAGCGCTAGCTTTGCAAATTAAGGAGGTCCCTCCGCCCCACAACTGCGATGGGGAAAAACACTGAGGGTTGTCCGCACAGACAGCACTCGGTAAAACCGAGCCGAACCGAACCACCCGTCTTCCATGCCACCGAGCGTCGCCTCTTAGTCCAGCTCCTGAATTACCTCTGCGCCCACCTTGTCCTGTTCCTATGTGTGTGTATGTTTACGCCTGTCCATCTTGCTGCAGGGACCACCGTTGCTGCTGCTATTCCTGTTGTTCCCCTGCTCTGCGGAACTGGCGCTGCAGGAGGCAAGGATGCTCCAAGGGAGCCAGCTACAGCCAGCGAAGGCTCAGTGAGTCAGGAGGGGTTGTGACGACTGCAGTAAGAGACTGAAATTCCCTATGGAATCTGGCAGAAAAGGAAGGGAGGCAAGAAAGGTGGAGACGGGAAAGAGGAGAAAAAGTGGGGAGTGGCACCTACTGCCTGTTTTCTTCTTCCCTCCCCGTTCTAGCACCGCACTGCCGTTGGAAATGGCGTCCTCCCTTCTACGGAACTGCGCAAAGGAATGGAGTCGGGGAGAAAACCGCAGCGCTACGCTCCTGCGCAACCAGACAAACCGAAATTCGGTCGGGGTGGGTGTATGTGTGCAGATACAGCCCTTCTTCTCTGTCTCGCTCTTTCTCAGGCTGCCGTTCAGAGGACGGGCTACTGCTTGAGTCATGGAGACAGCGGACGCAGTACATTTGAGCCGGTTCTGAACCCAGCGGTTGTTGCTAAACAACCAGACCTGACGCTTGAGATGTCAACGAGTGAGTAATACAGATTAAACGCTTATGCTCCCCTATCCTTAAACTTGTTTAAGCCTCGATACAATGAAAGGCTATGGAATAATGTTCCCTGCCATATGAGAAAGCAAAGTTACCACTCCACTGCATAATCAGGAGACTTCCTCGGCCAGAAGGACCAAGCTCAAAGCTGGTTGTGTCCTCAGCACTTCCAGGCAGAGCTGCCATCTTCATTGCTGGTCGCTTTAAGAAGAGAGGTGAAAAAATAGTATAGTAAATGGTTAAGAGAGAAAAACGTTCTCCCCGTCGTTTCCTCATCCTCTCTCTGGAGCTGCTCTCTGCCCTCAGTCTCCCACTCATCCTTTCCCAGTCCTTCCCAATCCCTGCTTTCTAACGCTGCCATTTCTTTTGCGCACCTTTACAGACCCATCACTTAGGCCTGTCTCCGGCTCTCCCCGATGTTACCGAGCCTGTGGCAAACTCGCGCTTAGGCAAACAAAAGCTGAGTTTGGGCAAGAGTCTTTTTCACTTCTCTAATTATTCCCACGACATCCTTTCCAGGTGCAGTCCCTGCCCCGGGCAGTTTCCAGCCCTGCTAGCACCAAACCACCTCGCAAGGGAGAAGGAAGCAAGCAAGGAGAAGAGCCCCAAACCCCGCTCCTTTCCCCTTTTCCCCGCGGTGCGCAGCTCTGACACGTCATCGTCACGACGAGCCGGCAAAACGAAACCACCGGTGGCGAGGCACCCGTGGGCGCCAGGTCCCGAGCGAGGAGTTGAAGCGCTCGGTTCCTGCCCCTGCAACTGCTTCAGGGGCGCCGGGCAGCGAGCGGGCAGGGAGCTGCCGGCACTTTGAAGCAAGTGAAATCAACGTTGAGATTTGACACCCAGCCCTCGGCCAATCCGGGAGGGCTGTTCACCTGCCATCCCCTCCTCAGCCAATGGGAGGGCGGCTGTGGGCTGAGAGCCCTCCCCGGCCAATGGGGAGCCGGCTCTGCCACTTAGTTAATGATGCAGCAGTACAGGGAAGACTATCACATGTGAGCTGGACGGCTGCCAACATGGAGACACGGAGAGAGCAAGGTAAACAACTTTCCAACGCCAAAATGATGACATTTAATCCCGAAATGCTAGCTTCCCGGCTCGACTCATCCTTAACCCCTTTCAGCTGGGGTGGAAGCGTCTGGAAGGCACCGTCTACCTGTCCCCAGTGCTTTTAAAAACTGGCCGACGTGCCCTGCAATGATCACTGCGTCACCGTTTGCCACTTTCCCAACTACGCAGTGACAAACCTCCGAGCCCTGAAACGCAGAGCGCCCGTTAACCCCTCCACCAAACCCTCGCCAACATGCCAGCCTCTGGAGAGACGGGGTGGGGGGGCGGGGGGGTGGAATGAAAAAGCCCAAACAAAACATGCAAACGGCAGTCTTTGCAAAGTTGTCATCTCTCCCCCACGACTACTACCCTCCTCTGCAGTACAGCAATGCCGGCAAGAGGCACATTAGTACAACCTGTGCCGTCGCTCCATTGAGAAAACAGCTCTGACGCAGAACAGAGCAATCGTACCCAGCCAAAATAATAATAGAGGCACTTCGGGATCCGAACTTAGGGACGCCGGGGGAAAGGGACGCCCTGCAAATAATTAAAATACGTGGATGCAGTTCAAGCCCCATCCTGATCAAAGGGTACGTACGTGGGAAAGCCGAACCGGACCGAAGAGCTCTGCCCGTGCACCATCTGCGCAGTCCTCAGCCCTCCGCTCGCTGGGTAGCGCCGCAGAATAGAAGGTTCCAGAAATTTCCTTTCCGTTAACCCTTTCGGTGTCTGCCCACTCTCCCTCCCCGCGGGATTAAGCGCGCCGGGTCTCCAGCATCGTCAATGGGTGAAACCTCCTACGCCAACCGAGCCCAAATCCGATCTTTAGAAGACGGTGGATGGTGGCAGGAGCCCAGTCCCCGGTGTTGGTGTTACTTCTCTTCCCGGAGCCCTCTCTGCCTCTCCTGCTGCCTCTCTCCCCTCTTGCTGCAGCAGGGCTGTTGCTGGTAGACCTATCGACGGAGCTTGCTCTCTCTCACTCTCTCGCTGAGCTCTGTGACGCAGCTCTAAATTCTCCAGCCTGCTCCCTGTGTTATAAGAGCGGAACTGCAGCTTTCCAGGGAGCCCGTGCCAGCCGTGCCAGGGCCAGGCAAACCGAGGGGAACGTCGCTTCTGGACTCTGCACCTTTTTTTGGTAATTATTATGTTCCTCACCTCTGTTTCTGTGCTTCCTCCAAGGCTCTCAGCCTCGCATCTCCTTTTCTGCTTCTGAGTCATACTTGCTAGGTTAACTCTTTTAGGATTGGTAGTCAGCAATACAAATCTCGAACAAGCGCAGCTGAAACCACAGCCAACTTTGTGGTGGTTTCTGCTTTAAAAAAACCAAAGCAAATCTTCTTGGCTCTAAAAAAACAAAAACACACGCACACACATGCACACACACACACGCGTTCCAGTAGAGAGTTAGTGCTTTTTGATTAACCATTTCGGTGACAGGAACTACTACTCGACTTCCCAAAATAAAATATTTTAGGCCTGCGTCTTGCAAATACTCGGCAGGCAGTTACCCGAAGCACAAGGCAACTTGAAAGGACCTGCTCCTGTGGCCTAACGCAGGCGTAAGAGCATGAGGCTGCTGCTGGACCTACCAGACCCTGCTGTGCTGGCCCCAAGACGTGGACCTGAACGTGGTTCAGCCACCGGGCAGATGCCTGGTGTAAGCGAAGGTACTGAAAGTGCTAGAAAGCCATAGGATTGTCCTAATCTGAACAGTAGTGATAAGTGTTATCACACGCACAGATTCAGAATGCTCAGCGTGGGCAGGGGAACTGATAACTGTGTTCCTGGAGCCACCAGAATGCAATAATCCCGGTCAGAGAAGGTCCACAAACAGCCCTGCACTTCAGCACAGCAGGCAAGGGAAATTCAGGAGATGAACACGCTGCCCTTGGCTCTGTCCCCCCCAAGCCCGTCCCTTGCTGCAGCCCCGGTGCCCTCAGCCGACTCCAGCCCCAGGCAGCCGTGTGCTCCTCAAACCCAGGAAATGCGGAGGAGGATCCGTGGAGCATCTGGGAATCAAAGAGGAGCTAATGGAGAGCCGGCTCTGTGTGAGGGAGTTCATGTGGCAGCCTGCGTATACAAAAGAGCGAGCGAGAGAGCCAGCAGTCCATTTGAAAAACACGGAATCAAGAGAGAGATCGCTACTACACAGCTACATCTGCCATTTTAATTCCCTACTTCAGAGCTGGCTGCGAGCTTTGGGTTTTTCACTACAACCAAAGCTGAAGTAACCACTATTTTTTCTCTTCGCAGCGTCTGAAGAGCCTGCGCTATTTTGGGCTTAGTCTGTACTACTCTGAAAATGACACCTGTTACGCACAGACACAAATGAGAGGAATTGCGAGCTCCCGCTTCCTCAGATAGGGTTCTACAGAGAAAAAAGGGAAAGACCTGATGAGGTGGGGCCTTGGGCAAGCGGCACAGGCTGGCGGCGTGGGGTGAAGGGGATGACCCTCATGAACCAAGCAGCCAGGCACCAGTACAAAAAAATGTGAAAGGTCTGTTGTAGCTGATGCAAGGGGAAATCGAACCTCCATGTGACCAGAAGAAGTAGTGCTTGATCAACTAAATGCCACAAGACATGGCTCCTTATGCAATCGAGCCCATGAGACTTCAAGCCTTACATACACGCTCTGTGGCCAAAGCTGCAAGATTAACTACTTCGGTTAATGACGGTAAAATGGTACGAGCGCTACGGCTACTTAAATGAGTCACCCGGCAGCGAGACTCGCTAAAGTAGGCCAGTGTTTTATGTGATGTTAAGCTGTCTGTGCTGGTTTCAGTTACCTCTGAGTTATCTCAGAAGCTCTAACGTGCGGGGTCAGAGCGGATTTTCCGCATTCCCCGTTTCCCCCGTTGCCGTGCGGCTGGTTTACAGCAGGCAGAGGCCAGCTCGTTGGACCTGCGAGACCTGGCGAAGGCCTGAACGTGATTGCATACGGCACCGGAGCAAGATAAAAGGCTCGGAGCCTCAGAAATGGGACAGTCGACTGGTGCTTTTAGCTCACAGCGATTATGTCAGTCTTCTGGTATATTAAGAAAGTAAAATGGAGCTTTGATTTATTTGAAGTTAGATCTTCTTGGTTGCTTTCAGGGGAAAGGCAGCGTTTATTTTATGGTTTACTTCCATTTGAAAATCACCAGCCGTGGAACATTTTTACCTTTACCTGACCAAGTATTTATTTAATGGTGGCACTCGGGCTCCTGAGATGAAGGAGCTGCATTGAACTGGGAAACACTCGAGTGCGTAACTAAAAAACAATGGAAAGCTTCAGCTCTTGGAACTGAGTAATGAGGGCCCAGAAATATAAAGTCAACTTCTCACACTGTTGGTCAGGATTTGGCATTTTCAGTGAGCCAAAGTAAGGAGCTGGAGGCCATGGTTCCATAGTAGATATCTAGGCTGCTTTTCTGTTTGAAGTGGAACCCTTGTACATGTTTTGTTGCCTGGGGGAGGGTTGTTTTGGGTTTTTTTCTCCTTCCAAACTCTGTCTAAAAGCAGGAGGCAGAACTTTGGGTTTGTCAGAACTATGAGGAAGCAAAGTCCTGGGCTAAGGAAGCAAACTTGGTAAATGGAAATGGTCATGAGCCGGGGCAGGGGAGATGAGTCTCAACATGGCAGTGGTGGAAGTGTCCTCCCAAAGCAAGGGGGGACCCAGTGACTGAGGACAGCTGTGTTGGGGGTTCTGCCAGTGACCCCATGGCTGAGGACAGCTGTGCCATGGGTACTTCCAGTGACTGAGGACAGCTGTGCCATGGGTTCTTCCAGTGACCCCATGGCTGAGGAGAGCTGTGCCATGGGTACTTCCAGTGACCCCATGGCTGAGGACAGCTGTGCCATGGGTACTTCCAGTGACCCCATGGCTGAGGAGAGCTGTGCCATGGGTTCTTCCAGTGCTGATCAGAAAAGAAAAGTTGTGACAGTTCTCAACAATGTGACAAGGTACCATGACTTACAACTGGGACAGTTAAGGCTGGATGTTAGGGGGATAAAAAAGATTTCTTCAGGAGGGTGGGAGGGATTGAACCCCAACTGCCACTACCATGTCTGCTGTCAGCTGGCGGTTTCCCTCAGCATCATGAAAGGATCCGGGAGCAATTCATCAGGGAGCAGAGGATGTGTGGGCTTGCCGCTGCTCACGTGCCAAGCTCTACGTAAAGGTGCGTCCTCAGTTCCCTGGTGTCTCCCATGCTATTTTCTGCTGTCGTGCTGCAGTGACCTTAATAGCAATAACACATGAAGTCTGACGTTACAAAAATGCACGTCGTTATTGGTACCAGGGGTGATAAAGTCACCTCGGCCACGCACTCAGGCAGGTCCGTGGTCTTTCTAATGCTGAACAAAACCCTCGTGGTACTACCCACACTTCCAGCTTCCTGCTGCTGGAGCCTTTGGCTCAGGTTTCAGTTTGAAATGCCACCGGCCACACCTTCCTCTGACTGCAGGAAACAGTGACTGTTAAAATCAGGGCATGTTCCTGTTCAGCTGAGCGGCTGAGATCAAATAATCCAAAGGCCTCAACGATGCCAAACAAATTCCTGCCCAAGACGCGGCAAGTCTGCGCAGCCGTAGATCTGCAACCCCTCGGCCTGAGTATCCAGGTGAATGGCGTCTGTGGTCGGTGTTGAATGGAAGGAGCAAAGAATTGGGAAAAGGCGGATAGGGGAATGTCGATGTTCACAGCGCTGGGCACAATGCTCTTCATTTTACCGACCCAAAGTCCTGGAAGTTGCTTTAAAATGCAAACCAGGATGTTTTTCATGTGCTGATGGGGGACATGTTGCAAAATGTGGCGGTGATCAGCGCTGCCTCTTCCTCACCCAAAACAGCCTCAGTGAAGTGATATTTTCCAACAAAACCCTATTTTGGCACAGAATTTCCAGCCAGCTCCACTCAGGGAATACCAGCAGGAACAGTAACATGACAGCCTGTCTGCTAGGGCTGTTTCCCCCCGACCCTCACCAGTCAGAAGGCGGGTAATATTTAAAATTTAATCTGAATGTTGCAATAGTGATTCATCCTTAAAAGAAAAAAAACAACTTTGTTTAACTCTTTGCTATAGTAAAACAATTGACACTGACCATAAATACAGAAGTCCTGTTAGCTAGTAGGGAAACTGGCAAGTTTTTAACATTTGCTTGTTTAAAATTAATACAACTTTGTGTATGGGCAGGCTGAATTAAATAAAGGTTAAATAATTTGACCCACATGTGGAATCAGGGTCAAAGCTGATAGGGAAGTTCAGGAGTTTGTTGCTCCCAGTTGTGGCTCAAGTTGTGCCTTTTGCTTAATTCCTCAGAAGGCCCCTGGTCAGTTAGGGAGCTGTGGGAACAGCGTGGGCCTTCAGAGGGAATGGATGGGAAATGCTCTTCCATTTTACCAAGAAAAGTAGAAATAAGACTTTGAAGTTTTCCTTCTATTTTGACATGTTCATGGACAACCACAGACAATTCATGGTCTTACAGTGCTGTCCTACCAGTCACCAGGACGTGCAGATTTAGGTTTAGGGATCTTTTTTCCGGAAAGTTTATTATTTTCCAGACAAATCTTATTAGCAAGTTCCAGGGAAATGGCCAGTGCTTCCTATCCTTTGCCAGCCTGGTGCGTACACACGCTGTCATTCTCACTGGGGTCCCAACCAGGAGGAGGAGGAACAGGTGGGCACAGAAATAAGAAATTTTAAAACCCCTCCTGAAACAGTTTTAAACGGATTCCTTCCTGGGTGTGCACGCCTGACTCTGCCCAAAGCTCGGGGTTGGGGGTTTTCCTCATCCTCTTTGGGGGGTGGTTCAAGGGGGTCGGGTGGAACTGCTGGTGTTGAGATCAAAAGACTGCAAGGCCAGGGGTGTGGGTTCACTCCCAAGAGCCGTCGGGGTTGTGTTGGCTTCGGGTCATCACATTTGCACCGAACACTCACATTCTTTGCTCAGACTGAGCCCACCCAGTAAGGCAGGCACAGAAATGGCAGCTTGCAGGTGGAAACCTGGCCCTGCCTTTGACAACCCAGCCTCCTGGAATTCACCTGGTGAAGTCTAAGAAGATCCCAGCGGGAAGAGCCGAGGTCCTTTCCAAAGAGGTGGCACCACATGAAGACACGAGCCGCTTCAAAGCAGAGCTTACGCCCTGCGCCGAGGCCGGGTTCAAGGTCTTCTGCATCCTCCACCGACAGCTCTGCCCTCTGTCCTGCATCATTCCAGATCATCCCGGTGATGGAAGTGCTGCTCGGAGGCCGGGCTGGCGGCTCCCCGGGCCCCCGGCCGCTCTGCCCGCCGTGGGAGAGGCAGCAGGGGCAGCCCGGCTCCCCGAGCCGCAGCTCCGAATCTGAGGAGCCAACAGCGCTGAGACAAAAGTAATTATTTCAGCTATTAGCTGCTAAGAATAGAGCCGGCGGGGGAGCTGCGCATGGCTGAGGTGCTCCGGCAGCGCAGTCGGAGCGAGCAGGGATTGCAGTGGAGGCACAGAAATAGCCCTTCGCCACGCTCAGCACTTTGAAGCTTCATGAGTCACTAAAATACACGGCGTGGGGGTGGGAAGACGGGCAGGTGGGGTGTAGACAGACACCCACTCTGCCCCTGCGTGTAAAGCAGAACGTGCCCCTGGGCTGACGGCTGGATGTTCTGGGAGATGAGGGAATTTTGCTGAGGAGCCTGGTTTTCCCTCAGGGAAGCGTCTTCCCGGTCGCACACCCCTGGACCACCCTCACGCATCCCACCCATCGCAGAGCACGGCGGGGGCAAGGAAAACTTCAAATAAACCTGGTGCCTTGTAGGCTGCTGAAAGGTACCGACCCCTGCCCGGGGGGGACACAGGGATGCTCCTTCCCCCCACCACCATCCCAGGCCGGTCACTCACATGGGCCACGAATATTGGCAAAAGCCAAACGCTCCCGAGGGGTGCAAGGTGCAGCAGGACGGAGAAATCCATTGATCTGGCTCCAGCTGTGCCTCATGGTGTTGTCCTAACTGCTAATCTGGCTTGAAGTTCCCTTTACAAACACATGATGGAAGGTGAAGCGTACGGCCAGCAGATAGTTAAATACAGGAGCAGAAAATGCTGAGGTGCTCGGCTGGCTCTTCACGGATGTCTTGGAAGAGGCAACTTTCCTTCCATGCTGTTTGTGCAGCCCTGGGTACAACACATTCCTGATCCATGACTAGATTTCCAAACTACATAGTAAAATGAATTATAATGATAGTAAAAGTTGTACAGCTTTTTTTTTTTTATAGAGCAGCCTTTGTATTACTTTAGCACTGGATTTTTCCAGCTCTTATACATGGGGGGGGGGGAATGTTAGCAAAAATCACCATATCCCACCAAAACTAAACCCAAAAACCCAACAAACCGAAGGTTTAAAATAAAAGTTTTGCATCAACCCTGGGTGCGACCGCAGGAAGAGTCGAGCTAGATAGAATTAAACATCTCAGCTGGAGCAGGGACAGGGCACCAGACAGCTGGCTAAAAATAGACTAATCCTAATTACAGCCACACTTCTGCTTTTTCCCGGTTTCCCGTGGGGACGCAGAGGCCGTGAATGGCGCAGGGGGGGATCGGTGCCCACCGCGGAGGGGCCGGGGGGCACCCGCCGCCCGTTATTGCATAACCCCGGGAACACGCCGTCCTCGGCGGGAGCGATGGGAACGACGGGAGTGACGGGAGCAACGGGAGTGACGGCAGCGTCCCGCCTCGCCGGCCTTCGCTGCCCAGCGCCAGGCTGAGCTCAGCGCCGGCCCTGGGAATCTGCTCTCCCCAGTGAGCCAAAGCAGACTGAAACACTGGAAAAAGAGACTTCCAGGTACCGTGGGCTTTGTTGGTTACGGATTTCAACATCACCACCGTTCTGCTGGTTCCCCCAGCTGCCAGCAGCCCCGCGGGAGTTCGGTTCTGAGCAGCGAAACCCCTGGAGCGCTGCCCTGCACCAGTACATGGCCTAGGAGCTGCCATAAAGCCATACTGGTTTTGTTCCCCACCCCCGGGCAACCTCCACACAGACTTGTTACCTCATAAGCAGAATGATTTGTGTGAAAGAAACATATTTAAGCCTTTGCTTTCCAAAACCAGTCATTTATTTCTCCTGCAGAGCCGATGAAATTGTGGGAAACAACTATTCTCCTGCCCTAAAGGATGTGTATTCTTTATGAATTTAAATATTTAGCCAGAGGATGTATTGCTTCAGCTATAAGATCTTCGTTTTATCGGGAAGCAGGAGTTCATGCTCTGGTTTTTCTGCTGGCTTCTGTAGCAGGAATCAGTGGGGAAGCACGAGGGTCCCCCTGCTCCAGGCGGGTCTCGGTCTGCACCTCGCTGCTGCTGTGGGAAACAGCCAGCGACTGGAAGACCTTCTAGCTGGAAAAAATTCAGCAAACGCTCCTTCAATATCTTGGATTTAGCTAATTGAGGAACAGCTCTCCCACAACCACGGGGGCAACAGCAGGAATTTAATTGACAGCACCCAGCTGCGCCTGTTTAGGTGTTTTATAAAAAAAAATTAACCAAATGCTGAGGAATGTTAGGACCCAGCCATTGCCGAGGGCAGGGTCTGAGATGCCAACAGTGTCGTGCCAGGGCTGCCAGCCTGGCAGGGTGTGCTGTGAGCTGGTCAGGTTCGGGACGTGCCGGCTGGCACAGTGCTGGTCCGCTGCCTGTCCCGGGAACACCGACACTCGTGTCCCACAGAGGGAAGGAGGCTTGGGAAGAGGGTGGCTGCCCGGCAAATCCCTTGGCAGTTTGGAGCAGGACTGTCGCTTCGGTAAATAGCATTTTGACTTTAGTAGCTTATCAGAAAAGATTTCATTTTACATTTTTAAAGCTTCATTTGCCCGCTGCACTGAGATGCAGATCCAGGATTTGGAGCTTGGGGTTTTTTTGTATTTTTAATGAAACGAGAAAGACGTGCTGCAGAACAGCGGGTACCTCTGGGCGATGGGCGCTCAGCTGGCAGCAGTTCACCTGCACATCCCTGCTCTCATCTCCACCGTCTTGCAGCTCTAGTCTCATATCCCGGCTGAGTTTGTGGCAGAGTTTTTTGACTGTCCCAGCTGTCAGTCCCACTGTCCCCTCCCAGCTCCCCGCAGTTCCACCCTGGGTACAAGAACATCTCCCATTAGAAGTTTCACCAACCTTAATACTCCAAAGCACTATTTTTCCAATTGGGAAATGACTAAACAGGGGAGGGGGGAAAAAACTTGTTCAGACATTGCTAAGCAGCCTTCTTAGCATCATGGCATCCGAGAGCAGCCCCCTCCCCGTGCCCTGCGCCTCGCGGATGCACCCACAGCGAGGGGATGCTGCTGCGGAGAGCCTTGGCCGCGACTCTGGCTCCAAGGGCACATCTCACTGGGCGCGTGTGTCTGCCAGCCCCTGCCTGGAGTGTCTGCTTTTATAAGCACAGCGAGAGATTGGGAAATGGGCTGTGATTCATACGAAGCGCTGCGGGCCCCGCTCCCACCCCCGGCACAGCACCCACGAGCACCCGGGAGCTGCCAGACACGCACAGAGCCAGCACCACGCCTGCCTCCGGCTCCTCGTCCCCCGTCAGCTGCCAAGGACACTCCCGGAGCCTTTAGAACTCGATGCCACAATTATTTCTCCTTCTACCTCGATGCCGCTAAACGGTTTTGTTCTTATTGGGAAAAAAAAAAATCCCGCAATGCTTTTCTTTTCTTTTTATTCCTGAGAATTCTCCTATTCAGAGCGGTTTCGGCAGCTCTGAATAAACCCCGGCGTGTCGCTGGCTGCCACGGTCTGTTCGTGCTGGTTTTTGGGGCTGGCAGGTGCTGCCGAGGATTTTTTTTTTTCCTCTGCCTCTTGTCTCAGCCTTGAAAGTGGGATTGTAAATTATTTTGGCCAGGGACAAGCTGTCTTTTCTTGTGCGCACGGAGCCACACTGGCCTCTGCTGAGGCTTCGAGATGCTTCGAAAATGATAGTTATAAGCTGTTATCTTTTAAATATACATGCAACAAAAAAAAGGGGGGGGGCAACAAGGCTCCTTTCCCAGCTGTTTTCTCCTCCAATCACCAAGATGTTTTTTATTTTAGCTGAGTCTTTTTGGTCAGTTCTCTTCTGTAGCCTTTCCTAAACCAAGGGCACACAGCAGTTTAGAAGTGGGGACGATATTTGGGACTTACAGAGCAATAATCATTTAAAAACTGCCAGTAAGTTAAAATCCAGGTTGCCATTAACAAAAATTAATCTCAAAAAAAAGTGTTTTTATGCACGAGTTGATTACGCTTCCCAGCCTGGAATTATTTTGCAAACAAATCTCAATTAGAGGGTGAACTTTTCTGTTGTTTGTTTTCTTTTTCTTAAGGAAAAAAAAGAAAAGATACTGTCTTTTTCAAGATATTTTGGATTTTTTCTTAATTGGCCAGTTCTGATTAGTCACATTCATCGCCCTGCACATTTCCCCCTCCCCTTCCAGAACGGGAGACCTTTGTTTTGAGCGATTCCTTTGTATAATTCGTAAAGTAGAAAAGAAAACATTATGAAAATACTTCCAGCTTCCCTCGTGTTCTTGCCAACTATTTCCCTTTTTAAAGGAGCCACACAAAAGCCCGGCTCCTTCTCATCCCATCCACACCGGCATCGCTTTACTCCTTGGAAGCAGGAAGGAGAGCTGAGGATTGTCCCCAAAAATCTAAGGCAATAAGAATACCTTGTGATGAAGGTACAAACTTTTAAGACTTCTTTAAAGCTGTGTTTTAAAAAGAACGCCAAGGATCAGCCGTTTTAGGAAGAGATTAAGAGTTGAACGTGATTTCTTTGCCCATTGACTGGACACGAGCCTTTGCTCTTTGGAGCCCTTCCCATGCTTTTCAGTCCTTAGAGCTGGCCCATCAAAATGCAACAGTTCAAGGGTGATCTTTCCCACCTCCTCGCAGGACCCGGCCTCCCCAGGCGTTAGCACTGCAGGGTGCTGGGGACGAGGAATCGCAGCATCCCAAAGTGAGTCCGTGGAGCTTCCAAACCCACCTGTGAGTAACAGCTCTGCTTCAGGCAGAACATTACATTTTACTCTTGGTTTTTTTTTTCCCCCCACTCCAGTCCTCATTTGTCCTCGCGTGCCTGGGAGGTTTTCAGCAAGTCCTGAAGCTGATTCTGTTCTGGGGGTGCTCAGAATGGCCAGAGATGCTGCATCACTGGCTGCTCCGTCAGAGTCTAAGCCAGCTCCAGCCGGTCCCACTGATGCTCTCTGCTTTGCCTCCACGGTGCAGCCGCAGTCCAGAGGTGAGGTGTGTGCCTGACTCTGAGAATGACTCTTAAATATTCAGAGCATGAACGCTCAGAAAAATCAGAGCTCACATAAGGCCTTAAAATTTAGGGTGCCCCAATAAATCACGGGGCGGAGATGAGCTCCTCTGCCAGGGTCTGGCAGGAGGCTGCTTTACCCCAACCCCATCCCTCAGGCCGCTGATTTCTGGTTTTGGAAGTTTTGGGAAGTTTACCCAGGGCAGGGTGGGGACTTCAGGATTTCTGGTGGCCACCCCTGCAGCTTTCGCAGTCTCAGGTGTGTGTGAAATGACGTGGGATGTTGTGCTTCATGCGACACTGGCCTGAGTTAACCCATAGCCCTATTTTCCAGCTGTAACCATGGCAACCTGAGTTATCTTGCAGAGGTGCTCCTCACCCCCCGTGGTAGTAACACCCTGCTCATCACTGCTGAACCTACATCCCACCGCTGGGATTGTCCATGTGCACTTCCCCATTGCCTGAAACTGCAAATCTCCCCCCCCAAAGCGCGGTCTAATGCAATTCTGGTGGAGGTGGGGAGAAGGCAGAGGAAGAGCGGGAATGCTGAAGCAGCTCAGGCACAGTCCTGGCTCTCAGCTCCTTGGAAACAGGAGGACGGTGTCAGGGTGGATGGGACATGGACATGTTTGTTCCAGCAGCAGCTCTGGGAGAGAGCAGGATCCCCACTAACGTGGCTCATCTAATGATGCCATGAAGCACTTAAAAAGAAAGAATAAAGTCAGAGCTGGAAGGAGCCTCCCACGGAGCGTGTTACGCAGCAGCATGAGGTCCTTTGCTGTCCAGTTGTAGAAAATATTTTTTATACAAGAGCACTGAGTTTAATTGTATTGAAGAGACGGAAAGTTTCGTGTGCTGACCCTCTGCCTGCGTGGGGATTTCCTCATGGGGAGGGAAGATGGCTGGTACCATGGAAGGACAGAACAAATGTTGGGGGTTGACTAGATGATCGTTAAAGGTCCCTTCCAACCCAGGCCAGTCTATCATTCTAAATGCAAAGAGAATCGCTGCCTGGGGTGGGAAGCGGTGATTCCAGCAGCAGCACATGCAGTGACCTTGCTGCTCCGTGTTGATCAGGCTTCCTGCAGCCCCCAGCTGACTATAACCCAGCAACAGAGCATTTTTCCATTTGAAAATGCTGTCTGTGGGATGGTCAGCTGTCCAGGAATCATAGAATCATAGAACGTTCTAGGCTGGAAGGGAGCTCTAGAGGTCATCTGGTCCAGCCTCTAAAAGAGGTGCATCCATGGCAAGGTGAAAGGCCCAGGGTACCCATTAGAACTCAGGAGGCTGTGAAATGGGAGCTTGTGCAGGAAAAGTGTCTTCTGGCATTTAGGGTGCCCCATTTCAGCTGTCAACAGGGCGAGGAGAGAGGTGGGAGTATAGGGAAGCAGACTGGATATGACAGGGGAAAATAAGGCCGTCGGATGTGCACATCAATGAACCAAAAATGACTGAGACCCAAGTGCCAGCCTTCCCTCTGACACAGGCTCTTGATCAGGGCTACCTCCCCAGAGCTCCAGCGTCCCAGGGGGTTTCCTTTCCAGCCTCTCTCGTCGGCATTTCCCACTGTGAGATGTAACAGACGCTTTCTGTAATGTCGTTCTGGAGATCTGCAACTCCTTGGCTGGAGAGGGAGCATTTCTTCGCCTCTCCACTGCAGCTGAAGCTGAAATGTGTATGAGGGCACCGGCAGGAGAGTCCATGATGCCCCAGCTTGGGCAGGTGAGCGTTTGGTTCTGCACTGCCTTGACACCAAGCCCATCACCCCGGGGATGCTGCAGGATGCTTTGTTGGCAACCGATAATACAGGTAAGGAGTTTTTTGCCAAGCGGGCAGCGTATGAGAACATGTCTGAGCGAAAGAAAGTTAAGCCTGTTAAATTTCCAGAAGCAAACCCTTGTTTATGTAATGACTGGGTCCCTGCTACAGAACGTGGGAGTTTGCAGCACTGTGCCAGAAAAGGCTCTACAAAACGCAGACCTTCCGAGAGGGCAGCGAGTGTCCCGCAGCAGCAGACTCTGCAGTGGGCTACTGCTCACCGCGGGGCCTTTCTGCCTGTCTCTGTCCCTCCCAGGCCTCCCCGTTCCTCTCCCTACCTGACCCAGCCATCACCGAGCAACCCACTGAGGTCCCATCTCTGGGGGTGGCACCGGGGAGCCCCACGCAGGGAAGATGCTCAGGGGTCGCTGGTGCCATTCGCTGCTGCAGGGAAAGGGATCCTGCTACCTGAAAGCAAAGAGCTGCTTTGAGACCTATCCCTGAAACTCAAATCCTCATCCCTGCTGCTCATTAAAACCTCCACGGGGCGGATGGGCTGGCAAAGCAGGAGTGTTGTCGCTGGCTCCTCGTTAAGTGCATTAAATAAAGTCCCTCCTCAGCCCCTGTTCCAAAGTGGTCCCTCCTTTGCACTGCCCTCGCACGCCGTCTGTTGGCAGGGCCTGAGGTGGGGTTTGTGGCTTTAAACAATGATGCAAACTGTATTTTTTTTCTTTTGGGAATAAAGAACGAAACTGGTAATGAAGACAAGAAGTCCGCAGTGAACAGAGAACTACAGAAAACTTGCTGCTTTCGCTTGGCTAATTGCAAATAAACAACGCAGCGAACTACAAGGAAGAAAATTCAAATGCAAAACACAGAAAAAAGCTTCACGGAGCTTCCCCACTTTAAAAAGCCTTCTAGAAAGCCTTTACCACATTGCTAAACACACCTTTATTTATTAATTTTTATGAAAAGAGCATAAAAGAACTCAATCCAAACCAAATAGCAATTAGCTAACACTGATGAATGGCAAACCGTCCCGGTCCCACGCTCAACCGGGACTTTAAAGCCTGTTTACCTAAGCGAAAGCTGCTCAAGGGGAAAAGCAAGTTTATTGAGTAAACTTTGTCTCAGCCACCTCGCTATTAAAACAGTCTGCAAACAGAAACCGCATCATATATTCTGAGAGAGAAAAAAAAAAAAGGAGCAAGATCGTAACAATCCATCGTGTGGACGTTACAATGCTCTACAGAGCGATTACCCCCAAGTAAGCTGTAAAGCAGCCGCTTGCAGCCTCCGTGGCCTTGTGTTAAAATAGAAAAATAAGTCAGAGAGCCCTTAAATTCCCCCCGATGTTCCCATTTGGCCTGGGACAGTCATTCCCAGTTATCCACCAGGAAGGAGGGATCCTGGGCAGAGCTGCCTGTGGTTTTACCCTTGTGCACCCCTTCGTGAAGTATAACAGAATTAGCTGCTGCTGCTTCTATTATTATTATTATTAATTTAAAACCATCCTCATCACTCTGGGGCAGCAACAACCTGGGGAGAGGGGGTTGTGCTGAAGCCCTCAGCCCCCCCTTCATCACGTGCCCCACTCCCCAGCCCAGGGTGCCTTTGGCAGGGGAAGCTGCTGGTGCCCAGCTCCCCTCTCCCCATCCCTGAGTGCCCGAACCAGTGCCAGGACTGGGCTTTGATGGGTCAACCATATCCCCCCCCCCACCAGGGAGAAGGCAGGGATGCAGAGCGGGAGTCCAGGCTGGGATGTGAGTGGGATGCACATGGCATGCAGACTGGATTTACATGGGAGGAGCACAGGATGGACATGGGATGCGTTCGGGATGTGCATGAGGTGTGCATGGGATGGGTGCGGGATGTATGCAGGATGTACATGAGATGTGCATGGGATGGGAGTGGGATGTGCATGGGGTGGGTGCAGGATGGGCATGGAATGGGCATGGAATGGGTGTGGGATGTATGCAGGATGTGCATGGGATGGGTGCGGGATGCAGAAGGGACGTGC
>VZZY01008462.1:0-106344 GCA_013400335.1 Eurystomus gularis | reverse complement strand
GCAGGAGGAGAAATTCATTTCCAGAGGTTGGTTTTAAAGCGCCCCATGTTCCTCCCGGGTCCGCAGCCTCTACGTGTGTCCCTGTGCATCTCCGTGGCCACCTTCCAGCAGCCTCACGATCATTAGTGGGTATGATTCTCACTCCCTCTTCGGAAGTAGGGGGATAACCATTCCCCGTTTAATGGATGGGAAACTTGGCACAGCGCAGATTAAGTGATTTGCTGACAGGCACATAAGAAAATTGCGCTCGTCGAGCAGCCTCTCAATTACGCCGTCCCTGTAAGCGCATCATTTCCCCGCGTGGTTCCAAACCGGGCGCACGGTCCCCGCGTAGGGCTTCCCCTCGGTCAGCATCCACGCATTCACGGCACGATGGCTCACACTGGTTTGTCCTCGGCGTGGGGCACAGAACTGCAGCTCTGGCCCTACAGACACCTACAACCTGGGGCTGGATGCAGGAAGGCCCAGGACGTGCAAAGAGGGGGGGAATGAGTGGTCTTGGGAGGCTGTTGGACGCTCAGCTTCACGGGGTGCAGCACAGACACCCCCTCCTCTGCACCCGCATGCTGCTTCACCCCTGCGACCCGTGCCAAGGCCAGCAGCTCCTTCTGCAGCCCAGTGGAAATTCCCCAGCAGAGCCAGCACCGGGGCCTCCGGAGACCAGCAAACCTCAGTGGACCCAGCCAGGAGCTGGGGAGCTGCCATCTGGGTACAGCATCCCCACCACAGCGAGCCTCCGGGGAAGGAGAACGTGGAGCAGGGAGGATGGCGGGAGCAGGGCTGGGGATGCCCCTGCCCCTCGCTGCTCCCTGCCCTCGCCTCGCCGCCGGCCTCATCCGCCCGCGTGGTTTTCCAGGCTCCCCTGCCCTCATTCCAATGGGCCCTGCCTGCCCGGCCTCGTAATCTGCCACTAAGTGGGACTGCCGATGAACGCGGCGATAAATTTAGAAAGAAATCTTTGTGTGGGTCAGAGGAAAAACACGGCGGCCTGGGGAAGGAATCCGAGCTGCAGCGAAGTGGCACAGCACGCTCCGCTCGCCCTCCGCTCCCTGCCCACGGGTGGGACGCTGGGTTTCTGGCTGCCAAAAGCCAGAAGGAGCTGGAGGGTTTCAGGGTGGTCCTCACCCCACTGCAGTTGACGAGCCAAGGATGCCGTCATCTAAAAATAATCGGTTTTCTCAAGTATTAATGAAAAAGGAGAGGGAGGATGGCCGGCTGCGAGCGGCTGAGCTGCCCAGCTCGGAGCACGACCTGACATTTCAGCCAGAGCCTCTTAAAGAGCAACTTTTCCTTCCCCCAGGACTGGTTTAGACGCAGAACCAGGCAAGGCAGATTTACTTAGCTCCACTTCCAGGCTCGCCAGGCTCCTGCCTGTGACATTCTTCCTCTGCAGCTGCTTTTGTTAATCTGTTAAATTGTTTTTAAACACCACCACCAAAAAAAAATAATAATAAAAATGGTATTAGTGGTGCAAAATCCCCCATGAAATCACGAATCCAGCAGCACTTCCCGTACTGAACTCTTTTCAAAACCGTTTTATCATTTGCTGGTAAATTATATTGTAAGAGAAGGAAGAGAATTTTCTGAATGTATTCCCTTTAATAAGCTATTAAGACCTTGTACTGCTAATTAAACTATTAATTAGCCGCCTTATCGTTCCTAAACACGTTAGCATGTTGCCAAAGCAGCAATAAGCCTCTGGGGCAGGCAGAAGATAAGAAAAGAAGGAAGATGCAAACATGGAGATTAAAAAAAAAAGGGAAGAAAATAAAAAAATCGCAAGGACCGGAAATAGCAAATAAATAACCAAGGGTTGGAAGAGTAAGGCATTGTTCAACTCACAGGAATTAAAAAAAATGTAACCTGAAATAAATTTCCGAGGTAGAGGCCCTTGGGACGTCTTCTGTGTCTTATGCAAGACAAAAAGAGACGTAACTGGTTTTAGACTTTTTTTTTCTACAGTTAGAGCGAGAAACTGGAACTAGTCTCCTCTTCCCCCGAGAAAATGACTTCCCAAGAAAATTCACAGAAAAACTGCTCAAAATGTTTGATTTCTTTTTCCACCAGAAGAAAACAGTGAACAAATGTCAACAGGAAAAAATCTCAATTCAATGAAATTCCCGCATCTGACCCCACAGCCGTCCCCCCAGACCCACCCTCTTCCCCAGAACCATCATCTCCGGCTTAGCCCCGTCTTGGCTCACCTGGTTTTTGGAGGTTAAAGAAGTCGAGCGTGAAGCCTCGCAGCACTTTGCACACTCGCCTTGCACCCTAGGAAGGTGTTTCCTCCGGCCCTCGGAAACGAGAAGAGGCTGCGAGCGCGGGAGCAGCTCTGTGCCTCAGCCCAAAGGTCCTTCTCGCTCGGCATGGCTTGAGACTTGAGTCCTGGCCCACGCTGACCTACGTCCATCCCTGGCTCCACCTCAGGGGTTTGCAACACGAGCAATATTAAAATGTTTTCAGAGCCCAATTCGTCAGCATTTGCCTTTGACTGTTTACCTCGGGGGATAGATAATCTCATTTACATCTGTTACTACAAATCAAAACACTGGCAAGTTAAATGGATCTGAAGGCTAAGATTAAAGACTTAGAATTAAAACACCTGCGAAGTGGCTGTAATGCAAGTAGTTGTAAATACTGTTTTTTGGTTGTTTTTTTTTTTTTTTCTGGGGGATGGAAGAGCCCTACACAGATGCTGTTCCCTTTACCCTGAAAGCAAAGGCAGAAACATCACATCGGTGCAGCCAGACGATATGTGCGGGCGCTACGGGACACCGGTTTATCTTCTGTGGTTAGAAAAGGAGAGAAAAGGAAATGAGCTTGAACATCACCCGCTACCAGCGTCTTTACGCCATCTGATGATGACTGAGCTTTTGGCTGACTCAGAACTGGTACAACGCCGGAATCCAGGCACTGCCCGTTCCCAGGCTCCGGTCGCAGGGACGTGCCCTGGCTCCACCGATGCTGCATCCCCAGCTTCTCCTCCATCACCCACCTGAAGTGGAAGCCAGGGAGGTACCAAAGCCCGCCCGTGTTTCTGCGTTCCCCGTGCTTGGCTCTAGAAGCCTGCATGGCCTGGCAGCAGATGGTGCAGCAAATATTGTAGAACTCCCACACGAGCTTTGCAGGATCAGGCATCGAACAAGCAGATGGGAAGTGGCTCGACTGGAAATTCATGGTAGAGATTTCACTTTCGATGTTCGCCGTTCCCAGAATATGAGCTTCAGGGTCCACCGTATGTGTTACTTCTTTTGTAATTCCCTGATGTTAATTTGCTGGACTCTTGGTGGCATCGCCAGCACCCTGGGTGCCGCAGGGACTGTGGTGGAGCCGGACTCTTCCTCAGGTGCTGTCTCTGACTGGGCACCTTTCCCTGAGTACCAGCTGCCCTCTAGAGCAGAGTATTTAATGTTTTAGCAGAGCACAGCCAGCAGATAGCAGCATTGGTATGTATAATATACCCTAGACTATTTCTGCTGGTGTTTCAAAGTCATGCAGGAACCTTGATGCAGTTGAGGCCATGACCTCCCTCCATTCCTGTGCGGTGGGACAGTGGGGCTGCTGGGCACCAAGCCCTGCTCAGCCAAGCCTCTGCTGCAGAGGGAAACGTTGATCTCTTAGAATTAAAGAGCCGTAGTCATTCTGGAGGCTCTAAGCTCAACTGCATTGAACAATATTTCATGGGGAGGTGAAAATTCCGCAGCGCGACAAGACACACAAAGCATCTCCCCCGAACTGCAGTTTGAACACAATGCTCAAGCAAATCTGTCCCAGCCGATGTGGAGCATGGAGAGCACTAGGAGAGCTTGTCTTTGCCTGGGCGTCTCCAAGGTACAGCACAAGGCAAACCGCTGGTATCTTGGAAGGGCCATGAGTAGGAATCATAGAATCATACTGGTTGGTAAGGACCATCAGGATCATCAAGTCCAACCTTCATCCCAACATCTCCCTAACCCTTAGACCATGTCCCAGAGTGCTACATCTACTCGTTTTCTGAACCCGTCCAGGGATGGTGACTCCACCGTCTCCCTGGGCAGCCTGTTCCAGTGCCCAACCACTCCCTCAGTCAAGAATTTCTTCCTAATATCTCATCTAAACCTCCCCTGATGCAACTTGAGGCCATTTCCTCTCGTCCTATCATTAGTAATTTGAGAGAAGAGACCAACACCAGCCTCATTACAACCTCCTTTTAGGTAGCTGTAGAGAGCAAGAAGGTCTCCTCTCAGTCTCCTCTTCTCTAGACTAAACAGCCCCAGTTCCCTCAGCTGCTCTTCATAAGGCTTATTGCTGCTTGTGCAAGACTGATCCTGCTGTTGAGGGGTCTCAGGCATCAGGACAGCTCTTCCCAGCACTAAATCAATGGAAAAACCACTAACAACCAGCGCATGGAGGAAGGAGTTACTTTTCTGTGACCTGGGACGTGCTGTTTGGCTGTGAAGGGCTTGTGATATCGCAGGGCAGGAGTTTTCTCACCTGGGAAGGTTGTCCTGTTTCTGTTATGAAAGGGATGGAAGAGCCACTGAGGGACATAGTTAATAAGACTTAATTAAAACTTGTTTGCTCTGATGAATTTGATTGGTTTTAACACTGTGCAGAGCAAGCCACCTTTGACTCACGGTAGCAGTCTAAGGCAGTTTGGATAGGAAGGTGTTCCTTCGTTTCTGGGAAAGGCTTTGATTTCAACCTGCAGAAGGATCTGGGAGTTGCCGGGATGGGTCTCAGAGCTCCTGCTTCTGTTTTGGGCTGGGACATGGACATGTTGTTTAATGGCTGTGTCATATTTATATTTGGATTTATATTCATATTCACATTCATCTACCACCATATATATATGGTTTTGCCACATTCTTCCCCAGAGGATTCTTTCATGCTGATTATTTTAATCAGAGCATTTCATGCCAATATAAGGGTCCCCACCAGCTAAACAGACTATATATATATACACATATATACACATATATATATATGCACTGTCTGTGAGCAGGACGGGAGATCACGAGCCAGGCAAAGGCCCTTGCATCAACCTTGAAGCATGTTTATGGGAAAGCAGATTGCAGTTGGAAGCTGAGATGGATGTAGCCCTCCAAAAGCCCCCAGAACAACCCAAAAGCAGCTGCTAGCCCGCAGACAGCACGGGATGGCCAAAGGAGGAGGCTGCCCGGGAGACGCTGAGGCCAGCAAGGGAGGAATGCAAGGGGTTTGATAAGGAAGAAATAATAAAATAATAATAATAATAATAATAACCTTTCTGGCTGGGCCAGAGCTGAGCCTGCCCGTGTTTACACACAGGCAAAAAACTTCCTGAGTGGGAAGCGGAGCCTTTTCCGCTGGCTCGGCCCGGTCCCTGCTCAGCCACCGCCGCTCCCGGCATTTCCCTCAATCTGGATGTTTTAGAGAAAGCCTTTGTCTTGCCAAAAGCAGTTGACTGTAACTTTATTTTCTTTGCTTGGCTGTAGGACATACCTTGAGCTGTGAAAAATGCACCTGACGCCTGATTAGATCTCCCACTTCTGATACAGCGGGTAGTGCTGATTAGATAAACAACTGCCAAAAAAAAAAAACCCAACCAAAAAACCCCACTCTCTATCCTACCCTGCAGGCAAAAAAGCCTCTGGGAGAACTTCTCCTGAACTCTGTGGCAACCAGAGCTCTTGGGAGAGAAAATTATTTCACTTCCCTGCATCTGTTCCCCTTGCAGCCAGTCTTTTAGAGGTCAGATTACCCCAAATTACAACACTAGTGGCAGTGGTGGTTTCTAGCCCTGTTCATTACCCCCCCCCAGGAAGCACCTGATGTGCTTCTGTCCAGGGAATAGGCACTAGGAAGGGTCGGGCATCCCAGAAAGGAGGGGCTGGGTCAGGGAAGATACCCAGCCCCAAACCTTCTACTTTCAGCAGAGCTCGAGCATCTCCACGAGAACAGGCACTAAAGGTCTTTGAGGCAGGAACCACTGGTGCACAAGTACATAGAGTGAGGAGGCCTTCATCTTCATCATCTTCATCCACACCCGCCCATGCACACCCTCCCACCCCTGCTCCCAGATCACTCCAGGAGTCTGGGGTCTCATTTATTTGTGCAGGAATTAGCCTTAAAAGCCAGGAAATCAAACAAACGAGGTTTAATGATGTGCTGCTGTGCGTCACCGGTCCTGCAAACGTGTGTGTTGAAAGACAAGGGAAAATGTGCAGAGAACAAGCCACAGCCTTTAGTCATCGTGTTTCTGATGGGAAACAGCCTCCCAGTGAGGCGTTGTCCTCTCGTCGCGCTGGCACACGGCACGTCCTGGGGGGATAAACACGCTGCTGTTCCAAGGACACAACGGAGAAGTTGATCTTTAATACTCAATTATTTTTCTTTTTCAACTGGGATTATTTACAATGAGATTTGGGAGAAGCAATTCACACCAAAAACAAAACCTGAAGTGTTTTAAACCGTGTTTAAATGACTCTTGCTGCCATGAGAACAGCCCCAGATCATGATGGATGTTGCTGTCATTCCTTTAAGCACTGTACCAAAAAAAAAAAAAAAGCCTTCCCCTCAGGTGTTCAGCACTGAGAATAGGTTGTGATAAATTCACAGAGAGAGGGCAGATGAGCTTCAAGGGCATTTTTGTCCTTATTTCAGACGTGGAGGTAGCTGCTGGTGCCACCAGAGATGGTGGTCTGACCAACATCTGCTGAGCTGCAGCCTCTCCTGGTCTTGCACCACCAACACCAGCCTTGCACGACCACAGCTTTGGCTCCCTAAAAACAAGCAGCTCTTCCTCGGGACTGAGAACAAACCTGCTCCTGGTCCCTGGGCTCACGCAGCTGGACCTCGGCGATGCGGCTTGCAGCACCGCTTGCCTCGGGAGCAGGATCAGCGCAGAGCTAGGTCGGACCTGCTCCTGCTGTTGGCATCTCGGTGTTGGCCTTTGCTGAGCAGAGCAAAAATACTTCTTTTTATTCATGTGCCCACTGCTGATGCAGCAGGAGAAGCACCCTTGGCAGAGCCAGGTTTCTGTCTAGCCCTTGCCCCACTGGGAGCCCTTTTACTCCCAAAGTCCCACCCAAGGCACAAGCCCCAGCATGTGGGGCAGGAGGGTGGTGGGACTGCCAGCCCCAGGCGCCTGCAGAGCCGTCTACAGCCCGATCTAGTCTTCTCCATCTCGCCCAAGTGACTGATTGCTGGCTCTGCCTCGTCAAACACCATCTCCAGTCCCTGGCATGAAGAGACTGGGGAAGACTTTTTCACTCTAGAACAACTACCAGTGTACTGGTAGGGTAGGGAAAGAAACAGGTTTGAGGTCTATTCACATTTCAGCCTTCAATTCCGTATGAGGAGTTTTACACAGAGCTTCAGCAAATTCTGCTGGAGTAGGAAATACAAAAGAAGACCTAAAGCACAGGGAGGGGGATTAAACGCCTCCTGTTCTTAAAAGAGGAAGAAATCCTGCACTTAAAGAGGAGATTAAAAAAAATAAGTTTAAAAAAAAATACGTGGTTTTGTTAAAATTATTTTGTTAAACAATATTCTCTGAAACCTGAGAGGTTTTTGTCACTGAAATCCCAATTTAACTATTTTAATCAGCCTAATGCACTGCCACCAAAAGTTTTGGCTGTTTGGAGTCTGGCTCAAGGTTTCTGTAGCTGCCTCTGCTGAAAAGCTGTTCGGGGCTAAGGGCACTTGCATTTCTCATTATGTTCTTCTAACAACAAAAGCAGAGAACAGCTGCAAGAAGTGTCTTGTGTGGTCAATGGGAGAAGGAGGAGGAGGCAGGCAAGCTGGTCCTTGGCAGCTCTGGTGCTTCATGTGCTTTAGGCTGAAGTTCTTCACAGAAATAATAACAATAATAATAAAAAAAAAGGTCTGCAATTCCCTAACGGTCCATAGAGATCTGTTGCCCTCCCTTGTCTCTCCATTCCCCTCCTAGACTGTGGTGAGGACACGCTTCTCCACCCGGTCACATCTCGGTGTCAGCGGGGCTGTGCTGCTTGGCGGAGTGGCCGTTTTTGGAGGACACTTGGCCAGTCCCGTTCTCCTGAGTCCCGCCATTGAGGTTTGGCTTCTCCTGCAGCTCAGCTTGCTCTTGGGGCGGCATCATCAACATCGTATTTCCCTGGCTACCGTTTTCCGTGTAATAGGGGTCTTCAGCCTAAACAGGTACATAAATAACAAAGGCAGAGTTAGGGAAGGGAAAGGGCTGACAGCAACCAGCTTCGACTGCAGGCAGTGGTTTGGCTGCCTGCGCTTCCTGGACTGGAAGTGCAAACAACTGCGGGCATGGGAACGTGCTCCCACTGACAAGAAGGGGAAGAAGAGGGCCTGAACCATGTCGTGGCAAGATGAAGCAAGGAAACTAGCCAGGAACTGCGTTTTTTCCTCCTGGACCTGAAAAGAAAAGCCATCAAGTTTTGTTGTTTTCTTATAACCAGGTTTTGGAGCTGATCCTGTCTTGGGTTTGCAAAGATACCCTGTGACAGAGCACCTCTGCTCTCCACTTTGGCCACGTAAGAAGCACCATTGAATGAAAGCTATGGAAATTGCCTCTTTTTCTTTCCCTGTCCCCTCTTTCAGCCTGTAAATAGACCCACGGCTCGCAGCAAGGGGCTAGCAGAAGGGCAGGACTGCAGAGACATGCTTCTAATCGTTATTGCTGTGAGGACCAGCATCCTGCCTCACAGGAGGATCCAGAGCTGCCTCCACCCCCCATTGCAATAACTGCCCATGCGCTGGCCCATGGCAGATCTGCTGGCAACGCTGGTGGCCCCAGGCTGTGGGTGGCAATAGCCAGCTGGTAGCAGGTAGCCCCATTCCTTGTATGCCCAGCAGCAGCCGGCACACACAGCAGGCTGCCGAGCCTCCCACCCACCCCGTTGTTTTGCTCAGCCCCTTTGCTGCTTCCCTTGTCCACAGCAGTGAGATGGGTGTGCTGGACACGTCTCATTAGAAACCGGATTGATGCTGCCATGCGTTTACATGGACAGCTCCCAGCCATGCCGTTCACTTGCTGCCAGCTTCCAGGAGATGGTACCCAGAGGTGGTGGGCTCAAGAGCCCAAGCCGTGATGTCCCTGCCTCTGACACATGCGCTTCCCATCTGCTTGCTTTGAGAGCATCCTCTCTGGCAATGAAATCACCTCACAGCTTCCCAGGACACAACCACTGATGTGCCCATGAGCAGCAACAGGGGAAGAGCATCACCCATCCTCACTTCTCAGAGGGCTCATGGCCCCTGAAGTCGCTGGTGGGGAAGAGTCCTCAGCGATCAGCCTGCCTGGAAAGGGGAACAGGGACATAGGAAAGTTCTTTCTCTTTCTTTCTTCATATATTTTATTGCCATCGCTTGTTAAGTGAGGGGAGAAGGAGCCTTTATTGCAGCGTCGGTACAAGACAGACATGTAACTCAAAGGCAGTGAATGGCAAGTTAGAGCATGTCACTTTTAATGACAAATTCATAAGGTTTCGGTGCCTCTGGAGGGTTCTTGCTGGCTGAGTTCTTACTGCTGAGCAAAAATAAGTGTTAGACCTAGAAGTATGAGCAAGAAGGGGACGGGTGACCCACAAGAGCAATCAGCTAAGAGTTAATTTTAGGAGGCAAAAGAAGTTTCCCTTCCCCATGTATGGTCTGGCCTCCCTGCTCCTGCCCCTCTCCTTGCCAAGGATGGCCCAGCCTTGGGTCCCAATGTCCTGTGTGCCGGCCGAGCCATCCCATCAACCTGGGGACACACGTAGGCTGAGGGTCTCGAGCAGGGTGCAAAGCAGTCCCCTCCTCTCCCACCCAGGCACCCCCGGCACAGCCGGGCTCCTCTCTACCGGCTGTTCTGCCACCGATAAGCACTAACCAGCCTCTCTCCCGCCGGGCTCCAGCTCCGCCGCTTCATCAGGTAATATCCGGCCAAGCCCAGGAACGCCAGCATGAGTCCAGATGTGACGAGGGCGATCAGGGTCTTCTGAGAAAAATCCTGGTGGTTCCTCACATTCCCCCGTTTAAGGGATTTTATTCCAAACTGGAAAAAAAAAAACAAAACCACCAAAGAGAGCCGGGAGTCTGACAAACAGGAAACATGCTCATCTGCTGAACAGGCACCAGCCTCCAAACAATGCTGCTCTTCACCTCCTTGTTCAACAACACGTCAACAAACTGGGCTTTGCTAGCCCAGCCCCTGAGATTTGCACTTGTCCTGTGAGCTCTCACATCCTCATGGTCTCCTTTCCATCCTAGCATCTTTTGTGGCACAGTGAAATGTCCTCCCTTGGACCAGAGGTTTAGAGCATGCGTCTGCACGGCTGAAACCTCCCCGTGCTGCTGCTGCAGCTCTCTGGGCTGCCATTTATGCAGGTACCTGGAGCAGCTTTAGGAGCAGCTTTAGGAGCTGATGGCAGCCTTGCTGGAGTAGTGAGAGGAGGAATTCATTAATGTCAGCGCTGCACTTTGAAAAAGCAGAGTGCCAGTTACAACCTGAGAGTTACTGTTGGGGTTTAGGCCTTTTTTAAGAAAATACTACAGAATTTTACGGTAGCTATTTCCAGCATTTCTGCCTTCAGTGGTTGTCTTAGTCCTCCTACAGTGCACGACAGCCTCACTACACATCTGTGGGTTGGCTCCAACCATCTCACATGCCAACGGTCAACAAATACCTCTGAGATGGAGGCGGGTTCAGGTCTCAACTGCCTGTCTGCCCCAGCCGTAGCTGATTGTCTAAATACTTTTTCCAGCCACTCAGGCCACCCATTTTTTCCAGCTGAATTTGCTGAAGGGATTTACCTGTTTCCATTGAGACTCTGGGAGCACATCTGTAGCAGGATCTGCAAGGGTTAAAACAGGAGAGGCACGTTACATGGAAGATCATGCTGAAGCTCATGTCAGCATAAAGAGCCTGGCCATTGCTGAACATGGAGGAGCCATGAGCCCCTTTGCTGCTCTGGAGTCACCGCCATGGCTCCATGGGTCTAGCAAGTCCCCAAAAGAAAGAGCAGTAGTTGCAGAGAGAAGTCTCCTCCTCAGCTGTAGCTGAGGATTTGTGTCCTACAGCCTCACCCCACCCAGTTCCCTCTCCCCTTGCCCACATCAAGGTCATTATCCAGCATTATCAACGACAGCTGAAGGAATGAGCTCCACTGACCTCTCTCACCGACGAGGATGAGGAGCATACAGTCATGCTCCACCTCAGATTTAGCGAGCTTAATCTGGCAGTGGTGGCTGCTCTTGTTACATATTGCACTCCATAAGCTCAATCCTTTCATCTCTAAGAAATGTTCCTGTAAAATTTTTCAAACAAACAGCCATTATTAAACCAAGCAGATGATCGACTACTTTTGCATCTCAGCCGTGCCGCTGACCCTCCTGGTAGTGTTGTGCTTCACCCTTCGTGTTTTGGTGGCTCATCTGTGCTGTGCAAAGCTGAGCAGAAGCAACAAGAAGAGACAAAGAACACTGGGCTGGGTGTCAGCCCTTCCCCTCCCACCCCCCCACCGCTTTGGGCTCCGACACCAACACCTGGAAAAGGGAGATGCTTGTTTCTTGTTTCTTAACTGAATGCAAATAAATTAAACAAAGGTATCATTAGCGAGCCTTGCAAATGGCATTTAAACAAAGCTAAATTTAGGGGCTGAATTGCATGGCAAGCCCTCCAGCTTTCGGACTGACACAGCCGCCTGAAGAGCCCTATTGTTTCAGAGTCCCAGGCAAGGGCTGGGAAAGGAGGGAAATAACAAAGCAGCATTGAGCCTTCCTGTTTAGGAAATGTCTTCAATGTTTTTGCTAGGTTGTGGATCAAAGGCTAGGCAAAATAATACAAATTTCTCCCATTTTAGAGCTGAACCGACTCTCGGGTGGAAGAGGAAGAGGAGTGAGGAGCTGCAGCCTTTCCCTTCAGCGGGCCGGTTTCTATATCAGACAGGATAGGCTTTCTCCTTGGGTCTATTTTCAGCCACGGTCAGGCTTGGAGACAGAGCCCACAGTTGCTAAAAGACGTTATCAGCTGCCCTGACATCCTCCCAGCTGGGGACATCGTCTGAGCTGTGGCCGTGCCCACCCCTCGAGACAGAGACCGGCTCCGGCTGCATCCCCCGTCCTGTCCCTGCCCTTTGCTCCTTCCCCAGGAGGAACCCACCAATGTGGGGCTGCGGAAGAGGAGAAGACCCTCTTGTCTTGCAGCGTCGTGCAGAGCCGGGCAGCTCAGCACCTTCCTCTCTTTGCCTTAGGATTGCCTCATCCTCTTAGCATACAAAAATGCAGCAACTTATCCACGGGAGGATAACAAACAAATCATTTTCAGCTGTTTCTATAGAGCTTGGCTTGGGGTGAGAAAGGCCAGGATGGAACAAGAGACTCAAGAGTGTATTTTCCTTTCTCTGCTGTGGAAAGAACTCATCGGAGTGTCAGAATTTCCCTTTGCAATTAGCAGCGCTGGGTGCCAGCTCCTTGCTCATGTGCTTTGGGAAAGGCCAGCGGAGAAGCCAGGCACAGTCCCTCCTATCTGCTCTCCTCGCAGACCCTCTTATCTAGTTCCCAGGTTCAGCAGCTGCTGAGCCTGAGCTGGTTTTTCCCACTTGATTGCTGAAATGGAGGCACGGGAGAGGTCTGCTGTGGGCTGGGAGCTCCCAGGAAAACATGGTTGGAAGTGGGGTTGTTTGACTTGTTACACACGGGTAGGAGTGTGTGCAATGGGATATGACTCTATAGGGTGTTCTGTGCTGTGTGTGCATCTGTTCGTGTATGAGCAGGTATGGAAAGCATGCACAGTGTGTCCAAACCCTGTGCCCAGGAGGTTCCCACTAGATGGCATCTGTGATCAGAACCACGCTCTCCCGGAGGAGTTTCCATGTGAATCCTTGCTCAAGTGCAGTCCCTGCAAACAGGAGCAAGCCTAAACGCCATTTAATGGCCGGTTAGCAGAGGAAAGCCAAGTAAGAATTCACTGATCCGAAGAGGTGGCAGCACGGCTGACCAGCAGAAGCACAATGAATCATTGTTGGTTTATACCCCGGGCATTGCCAGGTCTGCTGTCCCACAGGTGCAGCCCCATCTGCCTTCTGCTGCGGATTGTACCTCCTGTGTGGAAAGTTTCTTGCCTTCCACCCAATGGTGTCTCAACTGGACCCTCTTCTGCTCCTATAAAAGCCACATTTTTTGGTGCACAAGGCCAAGGGCAGATCCAGAGAGCCCGGAAATCCCTTAGTGCAGATGGGGACACTGATCAGCCACCTATGCTCCTTCAGACGCCCTGATTTCTTTCCTAGGGCAGTTGGCAAGACAAGAAAAAGGCACCCACATTCTTAACAGGGAAGAGGAAGAAGAATAACAAAGGCAATTTCCCATTAAATGTGGTGGGAAATACTTTAGAAGTTAAACTGACCCCAGATCTTAATCATGGAAAAGGAGGTTTTATGCAACCAGGAGGCTGCGTTTCCCCTCGGACTGCTGTGATCATCCCTTTGGGAACCTCCTGGGACTGTTTGATCACCCCCGCCTACGTCAGCTCAGACACTTTGCCCTAGAGATAACAGTGTGAGCTCCCCACCCCAAACCGACCCCCCAGGTATGATGGGTGACCCCATCACTGCAAGTCTGAGAGCACTGCAGGAACCTGTGCTTGGCTGTTTGCTTGCAGCCCCTCCACCCTTCTGCATGTCCACCCCCTTGGAGACATGTGGCCACCCTGGGCTGCAACTCACGCAAGTGCTGGACTCGTTGAGCTGCAAGCAGATGGCTCCAGTGTCACTCACTTCTTTGACATTCTGGCATGTGATGCTCTGGAAGGGAAGAAGCACAGTGGTGGTATCAGTGAACTGTCTGGGGGTTGTGAGACAAGTCCAGCCTTCTCCAGGTCCCACAGCCCATGGTACCCAGCCACATCCTCACCTTCAGGCTGTACCCGGCTGTGTGCGCTGGCGTGGTGGCAATCGAGACAGGTCGATGCCCCAAGGTGGCAGAAGAGCTCATCACAACCAGCGTGGACCCTGGGGTTTCTGCTGTTGTATTGGGTTGTGTCGCTGGGCTCTCGGTGGTGGAGAAACCCTGGCTTGTGTGGTTCGGGTTCGAGGGGTTGCCCAGCAGCTGTGTGAAGGCTTGGCTGGGCTGCAGGCTCGTCCACTTGCTGTTGAGCCCGGGGGAGGTGGGGTTGGATGCCAGGAACTGGGCTACTTCTATTTTGAAGAAACGCAATGAAAAAGGTACACAAGAAAGCTTAAGTCCTCTAAAATCAATGCGTGGCATTGCAATGACTGAAGTACAATATTGATTTGTCATAGCCAGCAGTACCAGAACGTGTTATTGGCTGCATAAGAAACGCCCATTAGACTTGCTTCAATTGCCTAATTGTTACATGCGCTTCATAATCTGTTTACAATGGGCTGGTTTCCTGGGCACACGCTGCACCACAGCAAGGATGCCACTGCCCGACCTCCCCTGCATCCTCCCGCTCTCCCCCTTGGCCCAGAGTCTTCAAAAAGATGTACTGATTTCAAACAGGAGAAAGGCACCGTACACCTGTGCAATGGTCCCAGCTTCAAAGCCCTTTGGAGCCTTGGTCTCTTAGCAGAAAGACTGGCAGACCTCTTTGGGCACTGCTTGCTGAGCAAAGAATAGATGTGTCAAGATAAAGATTACTGAGCATTTTGTCCCATCATCTTTTGGCTGCTTTGAAAAGGATGGGTCAAAGCCACCCATCCTGAAGACAGCAGCATTAGGTTGCCTCAGGTGGGACTTTTTGGAGAGGATGGATGGTTTTGACCACACTATTGGCCTTTTCTTTGAGAGCACAACCCATGCACTGACTGTGCAGTTTCTTAGGGTGAGCTTGTGCAATTAATAAATCTGATTATTAATGCAAATGCAACCAGGAATCACAAGGGGAGCCATTACCAGAGGTCGCTGGCATTGATGCAGCACTGCTGGGGATTCCTGGGGTTGTGGGGGTTCCAGGGGCTCCGGAGGCTGTTGTGATGCCGATGTCTTTTGTCTCCGTGGCTGTCGATGTGGGGGTGGCTGTTGGGCTCCCCAGAGCATTACCTGGGGGCAGAGGAAGGTGTTAGGAGCTGCTGTCCCCCCATCCCAGCCCCTAGACCCCGCCTGCCCACAGGGTCCCTGTGAGCAGGGCAGGGTTAGCCGCATACACAAATGCACTTTTTCTTGCCCCAAAATGCCAGGCTGCCTTAGAGCTCAGAGAGGAGAAGCTCAGAGACTAGACGTTTTGGCTGGACTAGTACCAGCCTTTGGTGCAGCCCTTGCAGAGGCTCTGGAGCTCTTGGGGTGGTGCTGGAAAAGGAAAAACTCATTTCTGGCCTCACCCTGCCCGATCCTCGGACTTACCGAGTGATGCACAAAGCTCTGCACAAAGCTGGATTTCATCGCAGTTTGGGTTTATAATCCTTGGAGGAAAGACTCAGGCCTTGGAAAGGATCACTTGTGCGCCTCAGGAAAAATAAGTTGGATTTGCAGTTGCAGGCACAATCTCAAAGTAAATAGAAACATTCCCATTGGCTTGGGATCAGCTCTGACTCATGAGCAAAAACATCTTTGGAGGTAAAACAGAATGTTTGGAGAAAGGGTTGCTGCTCTAACTTAAAGTTTATATATTGCTTCCTGGTGTGTTACAAAGATGACACTTCCAGCTTTTCCTTCTGAAATGAACTACATGAGCCAGTTAAAATGCATTTCTTCCCATTTCTTTAACCTTTTCTATTCCTAAGATCTATTTCCACTTCTAACAAACAGCTTCAGCCTCTACTCCAGGGCTGTTGCTGTTTAAGATTCTTATCGAACACTAAAGAGAGAATCATACAAAATATGTTGTTTCATTTGTCTTTCTGCCCAGGGGAGCCTGAGCTCCAAGAAAAGTGACTTCATCCTTTCAAATGACCCATCAAGATGGAGCAGCACTGACAGGCCCTGATCGGCCATCCAGCACCAGCACACACATAAGCCTTGTGCACTGCTGTATCCTGCACTTCACTATCATCCTGGCTGGGATTTTTCTCCATCAGGATGTCAGGACTTTGCTGGGTCAGGTCCAGAGTATCTGGACAGGTTTTGAAGAGCAAAGACTGAGATCACTGAAGTTTATTTTGGCAATGGGTGGCAGCAGGCAGAGCTGCTCGGCTGTTCCTGCAGCGGTGGGTGGTTGTACTGGAGGGTGCTGAGCAGGGAGCGCACCCCAGAATGGTCCCATGGGGTTGCTTGGACTGGTGCATCCCATCCCATTGCATCCCATCACATCCCATCCCATCGCATCCCATCTCATCACATCCTATCCCACACCATCCCATCCCATCCTATCCCATCCCGGCCAGGCTGCAGCTGCTCGGGGTGCAAGAGCAGCAGGGGAGGTGGGGGCCCTGCCGAGGGCTCGGCGCAGGTGTCTGGATCTGGGCTTTAAGTTCTGGCACGGGTTTTATTTAAGGGAGGTGTTTCTTCTCTCCAACACAATTCAGTTCCAACTGGTTGAATCTCCAAGTTTTTCTGATGAATTTTAAAAAATCAAAAGCAGGAGGCATGACTGCACGCCCAGAATCACGAGTAACACAAAGTTAAATCTACGCTCTGCGCGCAGCTTTGTGCTCGCATGGACGTGAGCAGGAAACTTTACATCACGAGAACAATGCAGCGCCTGGGCTTGACCTCCCCAAGTGCCACAGCCACCCAAGTACCTTTGAACTGTTCCAGATGTTTGTGAAGCGCCAGAGGTATTTCTAATCAAAGTCTTTTCACCACTGAATATCGTAAAGTGAAGCCTGGATTATTGCTCAGCGCAGTTTGCGAGGAGACCCGTCACGTAGTATTTCTTCCCTTTATTGTAGCGTTTGCAGGTGCCTTTATAGAAAATGTGGCTTAAGTTTTTTGAAACCTTTGGACTCATGAGATAAATAATGATCCAGATGTGGGCTGGATAATCCACACGGTGCTTGGCTAAAGTGGGTCATTTATTGCACCACACATTTTTACTAGCTTTTCTAAACCTTGTCAATTTGTTAGTATTAAGGGTTGGAGAGTTTAAGCCAAGTCATTTATTAACTTCAGAGAAATCTTCAGCTGGTAGTGCTAGCACGTGCAGGAGCAAAAGTGGCAGACATGGGCAATAAAACTGGGCTTTGCCATACCCGTTGTTTTTATCTCTCTAGCTTTAAAAAAGTAAGTACCTCTGACTTCTAAAGATATTTTAATAACAGGGCTTAGGAAGGATCTCAGCTTAAATCAAATGCAAAAAAGCAACAATATAAATGTTAAAGTAGTCGGCTTGGTCCAACGCTCATCCCTGAGGGCTAAACCAGGACCAGAGAAGGCAAAACTCTGCAGTGGCAAAAGCTCAGGAAACGGGACAAAATTTTCCATGATTTGAGCCCTACTCTGCACCCTCAGCAAACTAAACACGAGGGGTTCTCCGGTCCACATCCATCAGGGCTCCTGTCCCTGGGATTCCCAGATAGGCATTGCATCCACTGTGCTGGTACTGGCTAGCACATGAATCTCTCAGTAAACCTCTCTCTACCTGGATGCCTCCTTCAGTGCTCTGACATGGAAGCCCGGTGCCAGGAGGGATTCTCCATCTCCTCCATGTGTTTAACAAAGCCTTTTCCCAAGCTCAGCCGGTGCACCAGGAGAGCTGCGGCTGAGCTACAGCAAAGCACCGTAGGTGACCCGTGAGCAGGTACTGCTGCTACCAGCACATGGAGAAGAGGAGGGTGAGGAAGTTCAGGACACGAAGCTGGGAAGCTGCATCCAGCCTGGGCTTCCCACAGCAGCTCCTCCGAGGGCTCCAGCTGCATTACTCATCTCTTCCCAATTTCATTGCTCTCAGCCATGTGGCAGGAATTCAAGCGGGTGGAGCCCTCTTCCCTCTGGAAATATCAGATAAAAATCCCTTCCCTCCCCCTTTTCCTTCTCCCAGGCAGGATATGGGTGTGGGGCTGCAGTCATGCAAGGCTGGGGGCTGTGAGGAGCCCCCACACCGAACCCTAGCTGCTGGGCCCAGGGTTGCCAAGGGCTTGTGGCCTCCACGGCTGCTGGGGAGCCCGGCACCTTCCTGGGGACCGAGGGTGCTCCTGGCTTAAGCAGTTACGATGTGCAGCTCTCTAAAGGACATTAAACTCAAGTGGCTGTGAGCTTTAAAGCTCCTTTTTCCTTCCCTGGTTTTTAGAGCTTTCCTAGGTCTTGCCAAAGGAACGGAGGAAAGAAAAAAAATGCTTTAAAATGACAAGAAAAGAGGATTTTAAAAAAAAATCGAGCTTGGCAGAGATGAATAAAAAAGATACAAAAATAAAGATAAAATGTTAAAAGCCAAGAAAGCGTTGGGATTAGGTACAAATAGAACGTACACGCTCTTTTCCTTGTGCATTCTGAGACAGGCACAGGACAGCTCTCCACCAGTTTTGTCAACACCCAGATTTGCCACCAGCCACCTCTCCAGGAGGTGAGTCCCTGAGCAGCCCAGGAGCATTGGCTGCTCTGCGGACCAGGGTTGGGCATCAACCTCCCCCATGCTCATTGCAACCCAGCAGCTCCCCAGAGGACCAGGGGAAGCCCAGAAGTGAACATTTCATGTGGAATTCTCTCCCTGCAAGGCTGGATGAGGCTGCTCATGGCTCTGGAGTCTGCAGCCACGCGGTACCCGGCCTCCATCCTCCCCACACGTGGCATTTGTAGAAGACCTGTGCCCTGCTCAGTGTGGTACGGGTCGTTTTTTTCACTGTAAAACACGTGGCTTTAGCCACCATGGCCGGTCATCCCACCATCAACAGCAGCCACAACACCACAGAATTGGCATTTCCATCAGGAGCAGCACAACTGAAACCTTCACTGAATTCACCCCAAAGAGCTGAGGAGCACACCGAGCCCCAGCTGAGCCCCCGAGCCTTCCTCTGCCCCTCACAGAAACAAACCCCCCCCCACTTCCCAGCCAGTGCTAATACAGCTCTGCAATATCCTACAGAAATATGGAGCGGTGGCAAAAGGAACGACAATTTTCAGCATTAAAGCCCCGGTAGCTTTGTCTATACACAGGCAAAGCTTTTAATCACTTTTGTTACAAGGAACTCCGATTTTGTGTTCCAGGTAAACACTGTTGTCTTACCCCCTCCCTCGCTGCTCACTTCAGCCCAGCCAGACAATCCTGGATTTCCTTTCTCTCAAATAAAATCATTTTTTTTCCCTTCCTGTAAAATTAGCATAGACTGGAGGGTCAGGCACAGCGGCTCGGGTGAGCAATGTACCTTGGCAGCAAAGGGAACATCAAAGGAGCGCTGTGAAACAGAAGAACGAAATACAGAGAATCCTTCCAATAGGTCTAGTTGCTCACATTCATGTGAGTAAGGAAAAATTACATTTGAGGAGACACCCGCAGCTTCCTGGCTCCTGTCCCAGCACACGGAGTGCTGCTTCACTTTTTTTATTACGTGATGGTTGTTGGGTTTGGGACAAAAAAATGGCAATATTTCCCTGAAAGATAACCCTTTCAAAAGTGCTACCACGAGAAAATCCTCTGTGTTATTATTCACTTTCTTCATATGATGAATATTTGAAGAGCTGGAATAGGATATTTTAATATTTATGGGGGATTCATTTGATTTTTCAGCAAATGTTTAGTTCCTACCCCAAAACAAAAGCAAGGCTCGTTTACACCGGTGCCGACTGAACTGTGGCTGCGCTCCACAGCTTTGTGCTGCTCTTGCATCCCCTTGTGTCATCTCTAGTGCTACAGGGGCTCGTCTATCTCAAGTCCTCTCCTGTATCCAAAGCAGCATTTTGTGTCGGCAGCACATCGCTGCGGCTGCTGGCCGGGATGGCTGGTGCAGTGCTCTGCTGGGAAAGGTCACTGCCGTGGAGAAATTGCAATATCCCCTAAACACTCATTCAAAGACATCCCCCCGAGCTGCTCTGGCAGAAGTCATAAGGGAGTTGCCCCACGCACTCGGCTCGCTGCTGTTTCTCAGTGCTTGTAACCCTGGTACTCGCTGCGGTCAATACTCACCAGCCAACTCCACGGCGCAGAACGCAATCCAGAGAAGCTGCCTCCACTTCATTATTTTCAAACTTCCCAAGAACAGCATTCCTGCTCACGGCTCCCGCTAAGACTGGCTCTGGCTGTGACAGCTCTTGGGTTTTCAGTCCTGCAGCAGCTCTGAGCTCATGTAGCTTGGTTTTAGTTCAAGCCTTTGAGATCACTCCGTTGTGGGGTGGGTTTCTCTTCAGGGGTTGTGCTTGTGGTTCAAGACGGCGAGGTGGAGTTTTTCTGATTTGATTTCACAGTTTTATATAGTTCATGGCAACCTCACTATCACTTAGGTAATTTTCTCCTCCCCACTTTCCTGCCAGCGCTTCAAAACAAACAAAAGCACAACCCTCTCCCCAGCAAAGGAGCCCAAAGCCTCGCTGGGCTTAACTCTTTCCTGCGAGCTGCTCGCTTTCCCCTTGAAGGGAAGGCAGGGGTGCAACGTGCTCCAGCTGGGAGGAAGGATTACGGTGGAGCCTAAACTTCCCTCAAAGCCAAGTAAACACACGCAGATGAGAGCAGAGACGTGGAGGAACTCCAGGTCCAGCCAAGGCTGGTGAGCCCGCGCACGGTCCTGGGGCTGTGCTGTGGCCAGTGCCGTGGAAAGGGGAACTCTGAGAACTGACTTCAGAACTGGAAATTTTCTCAGCAAATTAAGCAAGGAACTCAAGGATGTGAAATCACCGCTGACCTGAAGAGAAGTAACTCCATTAGCTTCACTAAATTGACTTCGGTCAAACAGAGAGCATGAACAAAATGGTTTAGAGAAGGTCTGGGGGAGAGAAAAACCCACAGGCAAAAACTCCTGCATAAAACCTGGAGCAGAAGAGGGACTCGAGACCAATAAATAACTTCCTGGAGCTCATTTCCATTAATAACACATTATAGAAACATTAAAAACAGCATAGAAATACTGACTTCAGTTTTATTACCAGGCTGAACTTTACCAAGTGGAAACAGTTGGTCCTGGCTCTGGTTCTCCAGCGGCTGCACCCCAGGCACACGTGGGACCAGCTCCGGAACGGGCAGGATGAGGGATGCTCTGCAGCGGGCAGCAAAGGGGCTGAGTCAATGGCCTTAAAGAAACACAAGTATCTCCAAAAGTATTGACGTAAAAAAAATATATTCTTTTATTTTATTTTTTTTCCATTTAAAAATACTTTGGTGTTTCCACTTCTTGGTGTTTGAGGACACCAAAAGCAACAGAAATGTCTTAGTAATAATTTTGGCTTTTGGGGATTTAAAAAAAAAAAAAAAGTTACCATCACTTGGGGAACTAAATAATTCCAGTTAAGCCTGAATTATTCCTTCTCATTTACAGCTGAACAACGTAGTCACTAAAGGAGTCATTGCTAACAGGAAATAAAAAATGAGGTGGCCGGGAATAGAATGGAATGGAAAGAAGGACTTGCTCAATGCAGTATCTTTTTGTGGATGCCCCATTGCACTTCTCCAGGCATATGGCCACAGTCAGCAAAAGGATTAAAAGACAGGAAAAAAGGTAGAGCAGTATTCTGTACAAGGAAATCCCCAAATAGCATTCCCAGTATACCCATTTATTGGTACGACAAAACCCCAGTAGCTTTTGTTTTGAGTACAGAACAGGGTTGAACGAGATATTTAATGGTCCCTCTCAACCCAAACCATTCTGTGATTCCATGACAGGAAAATGTCTCTTGGAAGGAAACATCTGTAGCTAAGAAACGTGTTTCGACGTCTATATAAAGATTTCTATTATCTTCAGTAATCTGCTGCTGAATGACAGAGCTATAGAGGCCTGATGAAGAACAAAATATTCCAGTAAAATGATCTAAAACATGATGTAAAACCTGAGTGAGCACAGCTCGGCGGCCTCCACCAGCTCCCTCCAAGTATTTTCTCTTTATTCCTCTCTCACACACACACTGGGAAACGCGTGACTCGGTCCCTGACACAGGTTTGCGCGTAGAGCAGTTTAGAAAATCTATTCAAAAGATTAAATGGGAAAAGTAGAGTGAGACAAAGGTCCTGCTTAAATAACCGATTTTTCTTTTTTTCCCTCTTTTAAAGTGAGAATTTGGGTTGAATAACACAACTGAAAATAGAAAGTTGAAACTTCAAAGTATTGGCCACGGGAAGACAGAAGACTATCTGGCGAGGCCCAGCATCCTGGAAAGCACCAAAAAAAGGCACCATGACACTGAAAGGTGCTGAAAGAAGCTGCTGAGCTGCCTCTGGCAGGGCCGGGCTCGCGACCACTCCTGTAGAGTGCAGGCAAAAATCTTAGAAATGCTTAGAAATTTTATTCTGGTACTAAAAATAAGTGAACTGTAGGAAAAGAATAAAGGAAACCAGCTCATGCTGAGCCCCTTGGTTTGCACGGGAGTTGCAGGGGAGCTCTGGACCAGCCCCATGGTGGGTCCCCACCGGTGGCCGGTCCTCCTGTGCCCCCCAGCCCCTCCTGCTCCTGGTTTCCTGCCATTCTCCTCCAGCGCTGCTCCAGGCTCCTGAATGAAAGAAACCAACCGAATCATCTGGGTTTGGCTGCCGGTTTGTTTCACCTTTCAAAAAACAGACTAAAAATAGAGAGCTGGACTAAAAATAGAGGACGAGCGGGTCTGCCAGACAGCGAGCACGGGAAACTCGTGGGTTGGGTTTCCAGTGGAAGTCAGGCTGTGTTTAAGTGACATTCCCCATGTCAAAGTTGAAGGGTTTCATTAATACTCATGCCCACTGTGTGCACTGAGTATGTCAGACCGTGCCTCAGAACTCAGTTGAGGGAAGTGCCCCAACTAAGCATGGCACAAAGGTAAATCTGACATATCTCAAATGAAGGACCAAAACAAACCCCAAATCAGTTACTTATTAAGATTATTCTGCAACAGAAAGCACTCTCTTCAGAAGACTGTAGAAGAGAGACCTAGAGATGCTTCCACCCATCCACTGCTCTGCTTTTGGAGCCCCAGCCATCACTCCAGTACAGGCATCACCATGGTCCTCGGCGGGGACATGGGCAGAGGGTGGTGGGACCATGCCCACCTCCAGCACAGCTCCAAGCCTCAAGCAAGGCTGGCCCAGCCTAACCAGGAGCAGGTTGGGCTTTGTTGTCTGATGTCCATTCACACCTTCAGAGATGCTGTGAAGCTGGCAGGCTCTTCAGTTCCTGGGGGTGTGTGTACACAGCTCCAAGCCTGTTCCAAATATTCAGAATATCCAGCTGTAACCAGGCTCTTCAGTTATTTCCGTCTGTTTATTCAATGAGCGGAAGATAACACCTTTTTTTTCATTCATAGGACTCTCCGTTTAAACCTCTGTTTAAAGTGACTCGAGCACATTGCAAACTGTAGAATTATTTCCTCCTTTCAGACCCCTAACAAATTTTTATAGTTAAACATTTAAAAGGCCAAAATAAGAAACATGCACTTGAAGCAGAGTATCAGCTGTATAAGATTAACAACGGCTGAGCCAATTTCAACTAAACATTTACAGGATCAAGTGTCCACGTTTCAAACAGGACAGCGATGAAGGCTTGTTCACATAGACTGGGAATTTGCCCAAGTGTTTAAGGGTGATTTCATTGAATTGTGAATGATGCAATAGACATATGGCGAGGAAGTTATATGCCAGGAAGCGTGTTTTCTATAAGTATTTTAGCAGGCAGATGGCATACAATAGTTTTGGAGTACTCATTTCCTCACCTCTTTAAAGTGGCTATTTCGGACAGATGAAATAATTAGATTCCCACCATCCTCCCAAGACACCAGCGCTGCTGGCCCAGAGGATGTGCAGCATTCAAGGACTGTTTCTGTACAAAATCCCATCAAATAAATCAAACCTTACACTCACCTGTCCATTGCCATTCAAGAGTTTCAAAGGAATTCAGTAACTTTCCCACTAAAATCGAAAGCAAATATTAATGTTTCACAGCGCTCCCACCACATGGGCAAGAGCAGAGGCGCGTGGAAGCACTTGGAGCAACGCCACACCACAACTAAATCCTAAAAGCCAAATGTTTTGCATCTCAACCCTCAGCCTTAGCAACAAAACCACACCACTTCCCAGACAGACCAAGGCTTTCTGGAAATGATAACCCATCTCCAACGTCCACCACGCTCAGGCCTTCAAAGAACTGCTGCAAGAGGTCCAGCTTTTGGGAGATGTATGAAGAACTGCTGCAGGAGGTCCAGCTTTTGGGAGCAGTATGAGCAACCCTGCGGTGGCACACCCAAAGCAGAGTATGAAGCTGCAAATAAAATGGTATTTGAGTGAAGCTTGGGTTATTTCTCCTAGTAAAGCTTCTAAGATGTTGCTGGGATGACACCTCCTTTGTGTTAACAGGAGGCACAGGACCAAATCCTGAGCGGAGCTGAGCAAAGGGAACTCCTGTCCACTGCTATCTGGGTGCAAGCTTTCTGCTCGGAGCAGGCAGCTCCTGAGGAACGGAACGGATGGCAATTCATCTAAGAAAGGCAAAGAGCTCAAAATCTTCCCCAGTATCATTCTTATCACAATTTCCTGAAGAACTTGTCATCTATTTGGTTTATTGTGTTTGGTTTTGCACGTTATTGTATTTATATCATAAAGGTTGGGGTAGGAAATGCTTCCTTCATTAATGTCTCAGAGACCACATCCTGAGCCTCCTATCAAGGCATCCTTTGTGCAAAGGCTGTTCTGGAGAGGTTGCTGCCTTGGTTTCTACAGCAGAGCTCCATCTGCTTCTCCCAGCCCTGGAAGGTCCTGGTGTGAGCCATGGGCACCCTGACCTCTGTCACAGGAGGATGCTGGATGGGACCTCTCTTGCTGCTCCACCTCACCCTTACCTACAGCTTTAAATGAAGGTTTCCTCCCTCTGCCTTCTTTGCAATCACAAAGGAAAACCTCCTGCTTCAGCAAGAAATATGCAGCATGTCTAGGCTCCTAAATTTAATTCCAAACCAAGGGCACAGGGCCTTTAATAACCATCATTTACAACAGAATGCTGCCTTTCTACATCGCTATTTATTGAGGCGTTTGCATTCTTTTTCTAAGTCCTATTTAAATACAGTTCTCAGAATTAAAGACCAAATATATATCTCTTTTCTAACTCGGGCAAAGTCTTGCCTCTTCATAATCTCTGCAACCATGTTTAATGGGTGCCTTGCTATTTATTACCCCCTAGCCCAGCTACTGCTCATTCATTTACACTCAGAGTCATTCCTCAGAGAGGCACCACTGAAAAAACCCCCAAGACTTTTGATCTGGAGATCATACATTTTCTTTTAAAAAGCTTTTGGAAATCTTAAAAAAAAATTTTTTATATATATAAAAGATGCATGGTTATTAAGAAAAGTGATATATTAAAACAAATTGCTTAGTATGATTGTTCCACAAAAATCAATATCTTCAAATAATAAGAAAAATATGAAGCACACACATGACTGTGTTTGAGCAAACCATATGGTGGATAGAGTGCTGCACAGTTTTATGCCTGAAACTTTTACTTCAAGATTGTTGGTTCAAATCTAATCAAGGCTATGCTCGTTTACTACCTTCTGTCTGTTCAGCACTTCGTAGGATATTACTAGGTCTTTAATCTAGTTTTAAGGGGCAGGCTACAATGTAAATCAAGTCACTTAAGCATTTTTCCATGAAACTGTTCCCCAGTCGCATATTTTCCGCAGCAATACCGGAGATTGAATGAGTCAGAAGGAATTGCCTTGAAAAACAAGGCAAGAATCGGCAAAACCAGAAGCCTACCAATAGTAGTAGCTTTTCTAAGTTGCAAGAACAGGGGCCAAAAATGTGAAGAAACTCTGGCAGAGGATGGGCAAAGAGCCAGAGGATGCTCGGCCGGAGCTGCTGGTGTGACCTGGAAACAGTTTGCAGCACATTGAGCAGCAGCGGCAGGAAACCAAGGAGTGCTAAATAAAAACCATTGTGTCTTTGGAAGTAGTTCCTCCCGGCTTTGTGAGGGGAAGAAGGAGATCTGGGTGGGTGATCTCTCACCAGTGACTGGACAGGGTCAGAGAGCTCTGCAGCACCAGCACATCCCACCTTCCCTTCACAGGGGGTGGAGAGCCCACCAGCTCACATCAGGGAGAGCAAGGAAACTGAGCTGAATACTCCTTCGAACAGTGCTTTCATCAGTGTGAGAGAGCTGGCTCTAAAAAGTCACGATAACGCCTCGGAAAAAGCGAATAAGGTGGTTACACACCTCTGTAGGCTGTGGCCGCGTCACTCCTGTCTGCACGAGGTACAGGTGAACTCACAGAAGTGGGATTTTAGATCCCTGCTGCTGGTGCATTGAAGTGGTGAGATACCCTCGAGATCTGGGTTTTTGTTGTTTTTCTGGAAATATGCACGTTTGCTTGAATATACAAAGAATGGCAAATAGCTGCAGCAATAACAGGGAACGAACAGGAGAGGACAGAGAGGAACTAGTCATATTTCTGTTACTATCCATCACCACGGTCGGGCTGTATCGCAGTCTCATTAACCTGGCCGATTTCATTGACTGCTTTTCATTGCTGCACCGTCCAAAGTGCTTAACTGTAATAAACAGCAACGCCACAAAACACCAATAAAAATCATTAAAGTATGTCTCCTAATTTAGTACAAAGATTAGCTTCTCCATCCAGATCCGCAGACTGCTGATTGCAATTTATTTCTCCCATTTATGGATGTCATACGAACATGTAAGCTGGATTCATTGCTTGGGCTTTCCGTCATCCATCAGCAGGACTGCAGCAAGTTCATCTTGTTGATGCACTAAGCTACTTGAGATATACGAGATGCTTAATTTAAACTTTAATTCCAAATAAATGCTATTTGCAATACTGTTCATTTTGAATGCCATGAAATTATAGAATCATAGAATCATTTAGGTTGGAAAAGACCTTTAAGGTCATTGAGTCCAACTGTTCCCCAGGCACTGCCAGGGCACCACTAAACCATGCCCCTCAGAACCACATCTCCATGGCTTGGAAACCCCTCCAGGGATGGGGACGGTCTATGTTTAGTCAGTATCTGGGGCTAAAAAGTAGCAGTTGTTCTATCACCTGATGATCCCCCAGCCAAGAAGGGGGATTGGGAAAAGGAGAGGAGACCCGTGGGTTGAAATGAATATGGGTTTAATTAAACAGCAAAACTAATATTAATACCAATGCAAATATAAAGCATGCAAAGTTATACTCAGCCCAGTGAATGTACGGCAGTCACGATAAATGGACAGCATCCTCAGGAGCAGAATGATGAGCAAGCACCTCCAGGGATGGGAAGCAGAGAAGGAGAAGCCTCTATCCTCAGCAAACCGCCCCCTTTATACTGGGTGTGACGTTCCTGGTCTGGGATACACCTGTAGCTAACTTGGGGCAGCTGTCCTGGTTCCTGACCCACCCCAACAGCCTGCACACCATGGCTGGTCTCCAATTCCATCCCAGTGAAACCAGGACAGTGACTTCACCGCTTCCCTGTGCAGCCAGCTCAAATGCTTGACAACCCTTTCAGTGAAGCATTTTTTCCTATTGCTTGTTTTTACACTTTTAATTGGTTGTATTTGCAAATATACCTTAAATACAGCCACCTCATGAGTGGCCTTGTTCATCGCAAGCCCATAGACAGGGCGATTGTGGAAGCGTGACTGGCTCCTGCTAAGCATCGAGCATCCCCTGAGCTGTAAGAGTGGCCAGAAAGGGTGGGGAGGTGGTCTGGGGACACTGGGGGTCAGGACTGAGCAGCAGCCTGAGCCCAGGGCATTGCAAGAGGAGGATGAGGAGGATACAGGGCAGTGGTACCCCTTGGTGGTCCCTCCCTCCCAGTTCCCTACAGGGGCTGAAGGCTGAAGCACCCCTAACACTGAGCAGCTGTAGGGGGGAGTAGCTGCTCTGAGTAGGCGCAAGAGGTCATTGATGAAGCAACACTGACCAAGATTAGAGGAAAAAGAAACAAAAAACAGTCTATGTTGCCTTTACTTCCAGGGAAAACACCCCGTCTGGCTGTAATTTATGTAAAGTAAGCGCAGTCTAAAAACTACAGTCGTATTTCTCGGAGAGAAACCAAAAGTAATTAGGAAATAAAGGAATGGCTTTTACTCTGGTAAATACCAGGTTAGGGCCAGGTCTTGCTGAAGCGTCAGATGAGATGTAAAACTCAGCAGCAGCAGCAGTGAGAGGCATCTTGACCGGCACCAGGGGAAAGGGCTCTCATCCCCACCCTGGCAATTGCTGATAATAAAGTGCGGCTGTTTCCTACCTGGGAAATGAGGTCCCTGAGGTACGAGTCTCTCCGTTTTTCAAAGGAGGGTTTGTTCAGCTACACAGACAGGAGCATCCTCACTCATTACCAACCCCCGCTGCTACTGACCCATTGCACTGGGAACGGTAGTGGCCCACGTTCAAAATATCCTTTTGTTTTGATTTTTAAAGTCATGTCCTTGGTCTTAGTGGAATAAAGTGAAATAGAAACCTAAGATCCACTTCTTTGGTTGCCTCCTGAAGAGAAGGATGCAACAGCAAAACTATTTCAACTGCGGTGCTAGATGACCTGAAAAACTGACAGGGCTCTGCTAACAGTTATGAGCACACAGCTAAATTCAGACACCACTTATTTATTGATGTGTTTGTACAATAGGAGTGGCTGGGAAGGCTGCAGACTCCCAGGTACCTTCTGATGGCACATAATAAGCACAGACAACACAGACCTACAGTGAATAATAGAACAAAAAGCTTCCAGTATCACTGAAAATCAAAGTGCATATGCAATCAGATGCTATCCAGTTAAACCTCCTGGGAAGGGGAGCGAGGGCCATCGTATGAGCCGAGCTCTTGCCATGACGGAGGCGGGGATTACAGGACAGTTGCATTAAAATATAACCATCCATCAGTGTTTGTTAGCGTTTAAAATTATAGTGCTCTTTTACCATACAAATTACAGCGTATCTCATGTAATGCTATTGATGAGGTCCAACTAAAAGAAGCATAGAAAAGACATCCCAATTGTGGGTGCAATCCCAGACCTATACTCTCAGTACAATGATGACTAGGGGGAAAAAAAATCTATTTATGAGATAATAAAAGGTGCATTAGCAACGACCAAGATGAATAAACTTCCCCCAGTAACAGAGAGTTAATGGCTCTGGTTTTTCCCAGAGCTGCAGGAAGGATTCCAGGCCCGAACAGAGCTTGCCAAGCACAGCCCCTTTGTCCTCTCCATGCCTAGGATGGCAGCTCCTCGGCCACAGCGTGGTCACACACAAGCCCAGACACCAGGGATGGTCCCAGCACTGCTGGTCCCCTCTGAGGGATGCAGCCAGAGCAGCCGCAGGGCTGTGGTTAAATCCTCCCATTCCTGGTTTGGGAATGGAAGCGATTTCACACCCAGGGAAACCAACACCGACAAGAAAGGCTTGTTATGTCCAATCCCCTCGTGAGCCTCAGACACCTACCCACCCGTGTCGCTCTCCCCATTTCCAGCAGGTCCACGTGCTCGCTGTGAGCCTGGGCACGGGCTCCCTGCCTCCCAGCGCCGGCATCCCCAGGCAGCAGCCCTGAGACACGGCTGGCCTTCCACCGCTCCCCTTTGCCCACTGTTAATAAACACTGTGGTTTTCCAATTACATTTTTCTTTCAGACATTTTTCTTCTCAGCTCCATCAAATGCATTTTTCCCCTGCGGTACCGTGCTGGAATTACGGCTGCCGAAGGTCCTGACACGGCGCAGAACAGCCTCCGTCAGCTGTTTTGTAAAGAGCAGAACTCTCCGATGCGGGAATATTTCTGGCTTGTGCTTTTAGAAAATCTTTTCTGCAAGGATCTCAAGGCCCCTTAATTTTATGCAGACAGAACCGGGGGATCTGTTAAAGAGGGAACAAGGGGAGGCGGTGGGGGATGCTGCGGAGCGGAGCTGGGGGAGATGCCACCACAATGGGGATTGAGGGGAGCAGGACGGTCACATGTGCACGTGTGGAAGAACAAGAGCAAACAGCACCCTGTGAGAAGGCCAGCAGTGCACAGCCTCTACTGTAACAGGAATTGTGTTTTCCCGTCATACCCCACGCAGAAAGAGAATCGCAATGGGCACGTCTTTCCGCGCTGCCCAACGTGGCTTTGGCTGCAGCAGCAGGAGGACGGAGGGAATTTGTGCTGTAAGTTTGAGACAAGGAACATTACGAATCGACTGTTTTTCCCACCTCCAAGAACTTTTCCTCTGTCCCTCTGGGATGCAGCCCCTCTCAGCAGCATTTGTAATCTTAGGGCGAGCAGCAGTGATGAGAAGTGACGCTGCATCATTTAGCCAAAGCGCTCTGGTGACACAGGGCACGCGATCGATACGTGGGGGCCGAGGCTCCATTACTTATAAGAAGTGCTTCAGAGAGCGCTTTGGAAGCACAAGCCCTCTCCCGGGACCTCTCCTAGATGGTTTCAGATTAATTGTTACAGGTTTATTGGTTTGTTTTTATGGAAGAAAGAAGATTTGTTTGCTTTCCCCCCCCCCTGGAGTTTTACCATCATCTTTTCTCATTAGGATGGTGGCGGGAGGTCAATAGAGCCTCTTGTCTGAGCGAGATTCCTCCATAATTTGGAAGGGAAACTTTCAGAGCTGCAGCCTTCAGGGCACCTTCCCCAGCGTGTTGCTCTGTGTTTGAGAGCAAGCTATGGCCCACACAACCACCCCCCAGCTACCAGCTGCCTTGTTAAACACAAAAGCTTTCTAGTTACTACCAAGGCATAAGAGACAAATTGTGGCTTTGCTGGTCCCCAGGCCCAGCCTTGCTGGCTCGGTGGTCTCCCAGCCATGCTTCTGGTGGCATTTTATCACTGTGCCCAGGAACAAAGCAGAGCAGAAACCCCCCCCAGCCAAGGATGCTCTGCCAGGGTTAGTCAGTCCTCCTTACCCAGAGGACAGGTTGAGAGCTGCCTCCCTCCCTCTGCCCATCCTCCTTGTCACCATTCTCTCTGGTTTTTGGTTTTCTTAATTATTTTGGAATCTGGAGAATAATCTGTCGTCAAATCCTGCAGAACAAATTGAATGTCAGGTTTTCAAACCATTCTAATAAGGCAGATGGTATCACAAGCCTGTAAATCTCCTCCCAACTCCAATGCATCTAAACGCTGACAGATTATCCATTAATGGGCAGATTAATCCTGAGCAGCAAAAACAGGGCGAAGGAAAATACATGCTTTTGTCTCCGTAACAGGGAAAAGGAACGCGCTAATATGTACAACTCGCAGGAGAGGTGCAGTTACATCCGTTATAAGCACACGGAGAGACGGGCTGAGCACAAAGCAACAGCTTCCTCCAGCTGCCCAGTGCCTTGCTGGGACCAGTAAAAGAAAAATAACTTGATGATGGAGGGCTGGGACGGGACACAGCCTTCCCGCAGAGCCTTCCCTGACAAGAGTTCTTCTGCTGATGTCCCTTTTGGCCAACTCCAAAGCCCCAAATTCCTTTTGGTCAGGCTCAACAGTAGCAAATGCTACTTCCCTGGCCATTGCCCAGCCAAGCAAAGGAGTTTGGGTCTTCTGTGTGGCAAGCAGCATCCCCCCCAGCACAGCAGCCCCTTCCCGGTGCCATCCCCTCCTCTCCCCGCTGCTGATTTGCTTGGCAGGTGTGAAATATTAATTGCCTCACATGGGAGCTTGGCTCACTGTCTGTCGCATTTGACTGAAATATCATTCTCTGCTGCAAATATAATTACTGGGGGTCTGGATTTTAAAAATAGCCTCTCGCCTGCCTGTTAATTAGGAGCCATGCTTTGCTACACAACGAGATATTTTGGTTAATTATAAGAGAGAAAAGGACAAATTTGTCACGTCTTTTGTTTTCGTTCCACCGTGTCTCCCGGTGACAGCAGTGCCGAGCCGTGATGGACTGCTCAGCCGACAGCACCAGCTGCTCCCCCCAAAATGGGGAGGGGGTCAGTCAGTGCTGGCTGGGATCTGAGCGCTGGGGGGGAGGATGGTGGTGCTTCCATCTCCCCTCACCATGGAGAACTTTAAACAAAGGAAAAAAAATCTCAGTCAAGACATAGATCTTCACTCAGATGCCCCCCAATCAAATCTTTAAGAGCTCCCTTGCTTCAAAGCACTGACATATTGTTATAAAAACTTATAGAATCATTATGGTTGGAAAAGACCTCTAGGATCATCAAGTCCAACCTCCATCCAACATCTCCCTGACCACTAAACCACGTCCTGAAGCATCTACCCATTTTTTTAACACCTCCAGGGATGGTGACTCCACCACTGCCCTGGGCAGCCTGTTCCAGTGCCTGACCACTCTCTCAGTAAAGAACTTCTTCCTAACATCCAATCTAAACCTCCCCAGTGCAACTTGAGGCCTTTACCTCTCGTTCTGTCATTAGTTACTTGAGAGAAGAGCCCAACACCAGCCTCACCACAACCCTCCTTTCAGGTAGCTGTAGACAGCACTGAGGTCTCCTCTCGGCCTTCTCTATGAAATCTTATGAAATTGGAAGTGCCGACCTGATGCGTTCTGACCTGCAGCTCCAGCATCCAGTGGACCTTCTCGTGTCCAGCCTCTGATGGACCTTCTTGTGTTCATCCTCTGCTTGGGCTGGCAACACGGCAGAGGTGGCACTAGTGCATCCTTCCCCCACCATTCCCAGATTAAGAAGACCTATCTTCCCAGGCTTGCTGAGTGCTCACACCAATATTCGTACATATTTCCAGCTTCTTTCTTAAAATGAAGAAAAAACCCCCACTTCATGGGTGCCAGTGCAAATAGAGGAGAGCAGTGACAAGTCTGGAAATGGCAGATGAAAGTGTGAACAAACCTCCCCTTGGCCTCACGTGCTAATTAATAATGTGTTAATAAACCTCCAGAAGAATAAAGATCAATAAAGCTGTTGCATTCCCAGGCCCTGCTTGAAACCTGCCAGGCAGCAGCAGCAGACGCAGCCCAGGAGGAGGAAGGGCCAAGCACGGCTTTATCCATCGTGAAATTCCTGGTCACAGAAAGCAGGTTGTACCCTTGGCACATGCCAAGGGCACCAGACGCCCTTCTGGGTTGGGTGAACTCCTTTTAACAGGAGTCATGGCAATTCTTCATTCTGAGTTTATGAAAGATCAGCAGCAAAACTTTGCGCTAAGATGCATTGATAGAATGTTTCATAATTATTTATGTAATTATCCAGTATTTCAAAGAATCCATGATAAGAGCTTAAATTGATGTATTAAACAGGCACAATAATTATTCCAGCAATATTGAATGCTGCTCTGTCAAATAATCATTTCATGTATGTGAAGAAAGCTTTCAGAAATAGCACCATAATTCAAGATCCTACCAGATTAATGACACAAAAATTCCACATCCTTTTCCTGAAGACAGACAGAACTTTGTGTATGAAAAATTAAATATGTATATACGGAGCATATATGGAAGCATCATACATCAAAACCAGTAAGAAACAATAGAAGAGGGAGAGAAAAAAAATGGCACTTCTTTCACTTAGAATAACTGTGCTTCAGCAACTTCTCCAAGTAACAAAGTCATTGGGAATAGAAAATGTTGCCTGCAAACCAACAGCCTGGATGGAAGCTTTGTGGCCCAAATTCCATCTCAGGCTAGGTCCATATTGTCCTCCCAGTCTTAGTCTTCCCCTAGGAACAGCTAGTGGGGATAATGATAGTACTAACAACAATAAGTTCCAATTTAACAAAGGAAAATCCTACTAAATGAACTGCAGCAAACCTGCACTTGATGCCTTCTCCTTCTGCTGATACTTCAGTAACACTTAGAAGAGTGGCCCCGATTTTATAACCTGGTGATGAATATTAAAAAATAAAGCCCAGTAAAAACCCTTATGAGTTATCAAAACTGTAGCTCATTCTAATGGAAGAAGCGACCCTTTATTTTCAGTAAGTGACATGGGAGCAGAAAAATGGCAGAAAAATGATGCTGAGGCAGAACAATTATTTCATTGTGATAGAGAAGCGTGAAGTTTATCACTTTGATTACTACCCTGATTTTTTTGTGCCCCCGGTTTAGAGACCAATAAATCAGGAGGGTTTCTGATGCTCCATCGCTGCTGCTGGCACCAGCTCAGCCCCAGAAATCTGATCTGCTGGGGCGGGTGCTTGGTGCTCCATCGCGTTGCTGCATCCTCAGCCCTGCAGCCTCTGCCCTTCCCTGCATAAAGCACGGAATTTGCGGTGGCCCCTATTCCTCATTTCGCAATACAGATCCTGGAGACAAGAATTTTGATCTTGGACAAAAGGCAAGCTCAGGATTTACAAGGGTCCCACCCTTGGACACATCCAAGCTGAGGGCGTGATGCTGTTGATAATGATCAAAACCAGCTGCTAAGTGCCTAAGGCAGAGTGGAAAGGGGAAATTGGTTTTTCTTGATTGCAGAAAAAAAGAGAAACAGCAGGTACAATCCTTCTGCCCAGACCTCTGAGGAGCACACCTTTCAGGAGAAACCTACCATGGTGGCCATCACCCCAGCAGCCGGAGAGGCTTCCCCTGGAGAGAGTCGCAAGCCCTGAGCCCGGCGCTGGTTGCCTCCTTCCTGCTGCTCCTGCAGTTTACACTGGCATTTCTGCTCTCCTTTGGGGAGAGCTGCGTGACACTTTGCCCATAAAACATGTCAGTGTGATGCACTGGGTAAGAGTGACATAACTTTTGTCAAGGGGAAATTTAAGGCTTAAGTGCCTTTAAAATGCTGGCATCACTCACCGTATGTGCTAGCTCTTTTTTGAATATTACACCCATTATCTGTAATTCTTTTTCCTCCAGGAGAAATATTAGCATGTACTTTTCTCCTCGTCAATCACTTTTTTTTGACCTTTGCATCACCAGCCGTCTTTAAGAGGGTCACATTTATTCTGATGTCTGTGCCTTCCAGATACTCTGCTTAACACCACCACGAAGCCAGACTGGAAATGGGATTTTTGTACATTTATACGGCATGTTCCCTCCAGGGAATTCAGGCTGTTTCCAACTCTCATAGAATCACAGAATCATTTAGGTTGGAAAAAACCTCTTGGATCATGAAGTACAACCTTCGTCCAGCATCTCCCTGACCCCTAGACCATGTCCTGAAGCGCCACATCTACTCGTTTTCTGAACACCTCCAGGGATGGAGACTCCACCACCTCCCTGGGCAGCCTGGTCCAATGCCTGACCACTCAATACAGAGGCTCCCGTCACTCACTAGAGAAAAGCAGCCATTGCTGGGGTGGAGATGAGCTGAACCATCCCTGAGCTCATGTGTACACAGACCGACCCACGGAGAGCCTCTTGCTGAAGGACACTTTATCCCTCTCAGTTAACAAGTCTTGCTTCTGCTGCAGCAGCCATCGGTCCTCGCAGAGCTGTGGCCACTGCCCTGAGCCCCAGAAGGTCTCCCATCCTGTCATCTCTCACAGCACCCCAATATTCGTACCAGGGGCTGTCCCTTGCAGGCTGGCTGCAGGCTGGGGGGGTGCAGAGCATCAGGGCGGCTGAAATGACTGATCTAAAGGCTCTCTTTGGTGCAAGGGTCACACCACAGGCCCTCAGAACTTGGCACCAGGTTTGTGAGTTTTCACTTCTTCTTACACTTTTTCAAACGAGGCAATAGCCTTTAAGCTCAGAAGCAGGAGAATACAGAGCTATGTCCCACCCTCAGCCTGGCATCACGAGCAGGAGAAGCTTTTCAGATCCTTCTAAAGCCCATCCGTTTCCAGTCCAGGGCCTCTGCATATAGATGGGGGCTTTGTTGTTGTTTACCCTTTGCCCTGCTCCTTCGCTCCAAATCAGCATTTGAGATCGCGGCTGTCTCGCAGAGCCAGGACCTCTCAGATAATTAGCCAGGCCAGACCCCTTGCTCTTGAGTTCGTCACTGACATCTTTTTAACTGGAGAGAAAGGATTGCATTCCCGTGTCGGGGTCAGGAACGCCTTCACGGCATAAGCAGTGAAAAGATGAGATGCAGAAAAGTGCTTTCCAAACAAAGGTGCGAGTGCTGAGCCTGTGCAACCTGCTCTTGCCTTATGTCCCTCTGACCCCTCCAAAGCCTGGCCAGCACTGCACGTCTACCCCATCTCGGAAGTGACTTCCAGCGCCGTAGGAACTGCTCCAGGAGCTGTGCATCCAGGGAAAAAGAAAAGCTGGAAAAGCCACTAGATGGCAGCCGGACTGCCGGGAGCTGGAGCATCCTCCCCAGGAACTGGAGCATCCCCTCCTGGGAGCTGGAGCATCCTCCTGGGAGCTGGAGCATCCCCCCCAGCAGCCTTGCACCTCTCCTGCTCTTCCTTGCTCCCACTTTCCCCCCACCCTTTTCCTTGGCTGGGGTGATGGGGCCATAGGGAGCAGCGGAGCCAGGCCCTGGGAACCTGGGACCAGCAGCAAGCAAGCTCCGCTATCATCAGTTGCATGCATAAATTATCCCCGTAATTACACCATATGCACAAATTGTACCATATTAATCACTATAGAATGTTAATTACTCTGCCCGCTGCCCTGGCCTCGGGGGAGCCCCCCCGCCAAGCACCCCGGAGGTTTCACTGCTGAATGAGCTGGAGCCATCCCCCCCTTTGCCTGGAGCTGTGCAGGGGCTGGGGGCGGGGGTCAGCTCTCCCAAAGTGCGGTCATTAACCCAGCTGCAGGGTGTTGCTAGCCGAGCAATCCCTGTCATTTTGTGACTGGGGGGCATTGGGTTGAGCCATTTGTTTTAATAAGGCTCTTTCTTGCCTGTGTGTGTGTGCGTTTGGTGGCTGAAGCGGTGGTTTTGGGGTTGTAATTGTGATACCAGCTGCTGGAAGCGCAAAGTTTCAGTCCTGGACCTCTTGTCCTGCTCATTACTGCCTCTGCGAGCTGCCACTTACACCCCAAAGCTGCTGTTTAATGAGCCCCACTCAGCAGCAAGAATCAATTAATACTCGAGAACCTCGGCTCAGTCCTGGTAAATGCAAAGCCACCGAGTTAACGCAAAAATAAGCAGAGAGCAAACCCCCACGTAATGCTCCAGCACGGGGCAGCCCCAACAACCCTGGGCTCTGCCATCAGGTGAAACGTGTGTTGTCCACGTCGTGGGCTCCTTTCTGCCCCCAGCATCCCACACCCTGCTCCCCGTCCCAGCCATCTGCGGTATTTCAGATGGTTTATTCGCGAAACATGCGGCGAGAAGGAAATTAAAAGCCGCACTGTATGTAAATGGGAACCTGTGCAAATGTGCTCAGGAGCTCTGCGGAAGGAGCAGCTGCGATTTGCCAAGCCAACCAGAAAATTAAAAAGATTGTTTTACAAACAGGCAAAAGGGCACGTGCCGGTGCCCGTGCGTCTGCAGGGGTGGTCCTGGCTTTGGTCAGAGCTGTGGGTCCCCTCCGCTGCTCGCAGGGTGGGAGCCAGGGCAGTGGAGACAGGGATGGGTTTGCAGGCTCTCAGTTCTCCAATCCCCTCGGCCAAAGGCCACTTGCATCCCCGAGAGGCAGTTGAGGGGGATGTGATCTGTAGCTTTGAGCTCAGGGTGGGATGAGGCAGTTTAAAGTCTCCTTCTCTTCTAGGTCGGTGCTTTGCAGACAGGTCAGGGATCCATCTGAGCGTTTAACCCGTTTGAAGTGAGGAGGGCTCCGCAGAGATGGGAAAACTCAACCCGCTTCAGGACGTCGCAGGAAGCCCTCACCTGAGGGGCACAGGAGATGCTTTTGCTCAGGCCTCATCCTGGAGCTGGGCTGAGCTCGGTGAAGGTCACACATTTGCAGAGCAGTGGCTCGTGTCTGTGTGACCAAGGGCAGAAGCGATGCCGGGGGATGGCAGCTCCAAAGACGGAGGGAGGAGAAGAGCCTGGGTTACGTGCCAGGCTGGGCTGGCCCATAGCAGCTGTTAAGACACATTCCCAGAGGCTCCCCAGGAATCCTCTTGAGTTCTTCACCCACCAGCCCCGAATATATTTCCTGCTGCGGGTTATAAGAATTCGCTCTTACCCTCTAATTTAATGAGGTGTCTTAAACGTGCGTTTAATCACAGCATTAAGCTAACGGTCACTGCATTCACACTGGTGAGCGCAAACATCTTTCCTGGGCAGACAGCTCTGCCGCATCCTTATTAATCCAAAAATCATATCCATATTAATCACGCCACATCTTATTACTCAGCTGTATCCATTACCAACCTGCTAATCCTCCAGCCCGTGCACGGGGGTATCACCTCCCCCCCCAGCCAGCTCCTCACTGCTCCTCTGCTGATGGAGAAAGATTCTGCCTCGCTTCAGAGCCGCATCCTCGGGCGTGAGCTTCCCACTTAACAGCGCCGTATCAAAAGGCACCCAGTTTATTAGTGTCTGTGTAAATGAGGTGTTCGTTTGAGACCTGTAATTAGTGCTGAGATCACTGTGGACACATTTCCTACGGTGCCAGCACACCCCGAGCCCCAGCAGTGCCCTATGGCCCCGGCTCCTGCTCCTGGCTGTGCCAGACGGGGCATTACAGCATCTCCAGAGGGTGGTAACGGCTCAGCTGGGGTGACTTATCTTCTAGAAGCACTCACCTCTTATATATCTGGAGCAGGAGAGGTGAATCCCACCCATTAGCACGCACGGAGCTGCTGGCCAGGGCCATTCTTTTGTTGCCAGCCTCACACAGCTTAGAATCCTTCTGGAAGCATCGGGCCGTCCTCCTCCTCCTACCTGCACAGGCAGAAAGACCAGACCATGGACAGAGCAACCCTTCGCATTCTCTCCCCAAATGGATTTCAGTATTTCTGGTGCTTGATCTATTTGTTTGGTATATTTGCTCTGTGCAAGTAGCCTTGAGCCACTTTGTTCCCAGGCAGGGTGCTGGCACCCTGACCTGTGCTTGTCCGAGGCTGAAATGCTGTTTGAGCACATATAAAATATGCATGAGGGCTGTGACCTAGTCTATAAACTCCTGTACAGCCTGAGGCGATGCCTTTGTGGCGAGCTCAGAGAGATTGCAGGTTCCCGCTGCAAAAATCAAATAAACGTCAAAAGAATGCTTAAAAACTCCTGCAAGAGCAACTGTCCCCCCCCCCGAGATCATCCCAACGCTTCCCTCTGTGAAAGCTGAACACAGCAAAAAAAAAAAAAAAAGCACTTTTAAGCATTTATATCTTCTCCTCAAAGCCCAGCCTAATTGAGCGCTAACAAAAGAGAAAACGCTTTCTCCTCGCTGGGCAGCCGGCAGCAGCTGGAGCCGCATGCCAATGCCAGCCGTGCACAGGCAGCTCCATCCATCCCCACCCCGCATCCCATCGGCTCCCAGGCCACCCACGGCCACGTCCCCAGGAAGGGTGTATGTGTGCAGAGCCAGCCCCGGCACCCAGCGGGACTGGGCTGCTGACCAGGAGTCCCCAGTGCTTCCGTGGTGCCTTCCATCCGGGGCTCTCAAAATATAATTGCATCTCCCAGCAGCCGTGCCAGGGGCGGGCAGGAGCTCCGCTGAGGTTTTCAGAGGGGAAGGAGGCAGGCGGGCAGGCTGCTCACACCGCGAGGCAGCCACAGAGCTGGGGGGGAAAAAATCCTCTCCGCTGCAGGAGTAAATGGAGGGCCTTGGAACAGGCTGCCCAGGGCAGCGGTGGAGTCTCCATCCCTGGAGGTGGTCAGAAAACGAGTAGATGTGGCTCTTCGGGACACGGTCTAGGGCTCAGGAAGATGCTGGACGAAGGCTGGACTTAATGATCCAAGAGGTCTTTTCCAACCTAAGTGATTTGATGATTCTATACTTACTGTGTTGAAACACCAGGAGGCCGTGGCATCTCCAGCTTTTGTATCCATGGTCCCAGTATTGTTTGCTTTAGCCAGTAGCTAAGGGCCATTGATGGCCCATCGAAGGTGGGGAGAACTGGAGGGGCTCTGCAGTCCCAGAACAGCCCCTCTTTCCTCCCCCTGAGGGGCTGGGGACCAGCATCAGGGGATGGACAGAGGTGCCTGGTCAAAGCCCCACAGCTCTTGGTGAGGGCTGAGCGAGGCAAAGGATCATTTTCAAATTATTACCATCACTGCTGATTTTGCTTCAAATGAGCTGCAAAGCAGAAAACCCATGGTTTGTATTTCATACCGCTCAGAGAGCCTCCTGCTCCCTTCCCAGCCTGCTCCGACACACAGATCCCATGAGATATGCTTGAAGGACCAAGGAAGGACACACACAGCCCCATGTGCACCCAGTTGCAGAGCTCCAAAATTTTCCTTGAAGAAAGTCTGGGCGAACGGGATCTGTTTATAACACCCCCCCACACCCCAGACATTATTCCTGTGCTCTGGCCACAGACAAGCCTATTTCCAGGAGCAGCAAGTGCGAAATGGCAGCCATAAAATGGCAGTAATCAAATGTGAAAAGAACAGCCCAATTCATTAATACCCAGACAAGCTGATAGAGACATTCTTAATTATAGAATATTACCATGGAGTTAATTTTCACCTGAGTTGTTTAAGCCTGGCCATCCTCCTTCCCTTTTCTTGGACATTTTGCCATAGGGCAGCATTGAACATTTGTAATTAGATTCCTTCGCTGAGTTAATTATGAAGCGACAACAAAGCCTGAGCGCTTTCCATTTTCCTAAGTATTATTTCGAACTGAAAACAAATCCTTTGTTTTGGCGTCAATATTTGTAATGTTAAGTTTAACATGAACCCTGGGGTAATGCGCTTGATACAAACAGATATAGACACGCTCACGTCGTATTATGCTGTACATCTATTTTATATCGCGTTATAATACTTTCACATCATTTTATATACACTTGCCTGCACAAACATATCTATACACTGGAGCAGATATAAGATTTCTCTTCTGGAAGGTCTCTAATTAATTAGCTACTTTTCAGCCCAGTGATGTCGGCTCCAAAGACCCCACCAGTGACATCAACACTTGGAGGTTCCAGATTGACCCAGGACCTGGGGAAATGTGCCACCATGGTGAGGGCTCCTGAGCATCCCAGGGAACAATCCTGGATTAGGGAGGAGGGGTGTAAGCATGGTTCTTAGGGATGTGCTGCTCTAATTTAAGCAGTGAAGTGGCCGCTCAGCGCTAAGCTAAATTTCCATGACAAATGAGTTAGCCACTTAAATATAACAAGACCACGTGTGCTTATGGGAATAAAAAAGCAAGAGACTTTTTTGTGATTATTATTGCCAGTTTACGATAACTGTCTGATTACATACAATAATGTGTCACCCTCCAGCTAAGCATTCACAGAAGAGAAAAGATGCTGGAATTTAAACAGGTCAAAATTAATGCTACGATTGTACTTGGTAATTGAAAGTGTCACTTCCATTAGCTCGCCCTGATCACCAGGCTTGAAAAGCCAGCACCAGGATGTCCAAAATCCTTCCCACTCTCCAGAGCGACGGCGATGAAACAACAAGGCAATCCTGTATATTCAGAAGGTGACATCGAAGCTGGCCCGGGGGTGCAGAGGGCGAGCACAAAGCTAGAATGGGGGGTGGAGGGTAAACTCAAAGCCGTTCTGCTGCTGTTTCAGAGAGAAAAGCAGCCCCCAGCAGCCCGCAGAGCTGCCCTACCCCAGCTCAGGGCTCTAACAGCAGCTTCCAGAGGGATGCCTGCTGGGACCCACGACCTGACCCACGTAAGGTCCAAAGTGGCCATTTTAGTGATGCTTTCCAAAGTGGCTCTTCACTCTACTGCATGGGACCTGGGAAATGGTAGAGGGATCTCAGCCATCTGCATTTTACAGACCCTTTATTAAGCATCACTTGACCTTGTCAGAGCCGATAACGCCCTGTGAAGTGTATGCCAGATAAAATATAATTTTTAGTCGAGTATACTTATTATATTAAATATATTAACAAGGTGCAGATGAATACAAATGACCCCACGGTCAATGCTTTCGATTGACATTGAAATTTCTTTCACCTTTGCTGAGCTGAAGGAGTCAATAACTTTTCAAAGGTCACACACGGAGGGGAAACGCTTCCTGCCAGCAGCCAGCCTACCACCCACCTCCAGGCTCTACTACAACACAAAGACCATGAGCAAGTCAACCCAGAGTTCAGCATCTCTGGAGGCCCCTGCAAAATACCATACTCCTGTCCTCCAGCCCTTTGGAGAGCTCTGGGAACCTCAGTTGAGTTCCTATTTTATTCTTGGTATAAATGTAGACTCACCCGAGGCAGAAGTGAAAAACAATAATCTCCTCTCTTATTCCCTAGCTTCACAAACGATGTGAAAATTCACTCATTACTGGGTTGACATCCCCCAGTTCAGCACTGGAGCCATTACAGGACCACCAGCAACAGAGCTAAGAGAGCCCACGGGATCCATCTGCCCAGGTTAAAAATCTACTGGTTTGAAGCGGGAGATGGCAGGACATGGCCCAGCTGCCTTCCTAAGGGTCACGTCAAGCTTTGCTCTCAGTTTTGAGGAAAATAAGATAAAATGACCTGCCTGAGGAGCAGACGGCCGCACTGACACGATGTATTTGCATTAGCTTCAAACCGGAGCAGCCTCCCATCAGCACTACACTGAACCAAGCAGACTCAGTGTCAAATGTCTGTGTGAAAACTACATCTTGGGGCAGCACTGAACTCCCCGCTGTGATCCACGGTGTGCCGTGCCTTCCCCTTCTGGGTTAGATTTATCCTTTTTAGTACCTAATTTAGAAGGAAAAAACCCCAAGAGCCTTCCGAAAAAGCAGTAAGACCTCTTGTTCCAGATCCCCATGTTTCTTTTTTAATGCTTCCTTAAGGGTCTCCATTCTTCTGTCACTTATCATCATCCAGAGTCATTTTGGGCTGTTAGAGAAAGTTCATTGCTGTAATTGCAACCATATTGGTCATTAAAGTTGACAGACAGCTGCTGAAGAAGTCACTTGCTGATTCCTGCTACTCAGCAGATGCCTCTCAGCGTTTGCTGAAATGTGAGCTTGAATTTATGAAATGGAAGCAAATGCCTTTTACCTTAAGGACCGATAATTTCAAGGAGGGGAAAACAAGAAGAACTCATCCAGGGCCTTTATTCGTAAACAGCATTTTCCTGCTCCTTCCCGACCTAGAGTAGAAACGCCCAGGGTTCCCCATGGCCCATTTGGCTGCCTGCAAGGATTGGTGCTCCTTGGAGAGCCAGCTCAGCCTTTTGACCCCTTTTTCTGAGCTGATGGACTAGCACATCTCACAGGACATTTCTGAGCTTGAGGCCATTTGGCAGCGATGCTAAAACCAGGCACTAAAGGCTCTTGAAGAGCAGAGAGGGCAGCAAGGATGGCACCAGCTTCACCTGCCGTGAGCAGCATCGCTCGGTCCCTCAGAGCTCCCTGCATCTGCCGCACTTTGCTTTTTATTTACTGCTGGAAAAATGTTCTCTGCTGCAAAGGCAGAAGTTGCTTTTCAAAGGTTGGAGGCTGGGGGCAATCCCAGACCCCCGGCTTTGCTAGGCAGGGGTTAGTTCCATGTTTCCACTCAGCCACTTATTGCTCGTGTGATTCAGTAAGTAAGTATTTCTCACCAGCACGCTCAGTTTATACAATAAATGCCACACGCCACATGTTAGAAAATAAGGACCCGCTCAGGAGGGCTTTTTTAACCAGTAAACTTTATTTATATATAACAACAGTACAAAGTGAGTCCTTGGCTTGCAAAATAGGAGTGTTTCATATTTACAATAGGTACACAATAATATATTAGAATAATAACAAAACCCCCTTTTTCCTTGGAACATTTTTAAATACTTAAACTTTCTTACATTTTTTGTTTTGTTTTGTTTTTTTTCCACAACACTTGTAAAAACAACAAAAAACAGACAATCATCTTAAAAAAAAATATATAATACAGAACTCCAGTGTGTCAAGTATAACGGGGAGGGGAGGAGCCAGAGAACGACACGGTGGAATGGGTACGGATACAAACCAACTCATTATTCCTGCCAATACACAAATCCCCTAAAACTGGCACGTGTTTAAGGAGCGGGGGGCGGGGGCAGAAGAAATCAGCATCTTTTCCACGGCTGATACCTCTACATTCTATGACATTCCTGGGGACTCCAGAAGTTTTAGTACCTGTACATTCCCTTCCCCTTGCTGCTTCCACCGCTTCTCGTAATGGCCCCCAAGGCGCCATCAGCACAGAAAGACTCATCAATAAGAGAAGGACATTTTACCACAGTATCTTCTGAAGCCATGAAATAACGTGGCTATATCAGCTCATCAGCTCATTCACCTTCTGCCGGCTCCTCTTGCCAGCACACCTTTCTGCTGCCCGGTCCATGAGATGGAAACATCTGATGGAGAAGCTGTTGCATAAACTTCCAAGCTTGTTTTAAATAGAGGTATTAAAAATCTCCAAAGGAAAGGCCATACAGGAGATCTCGTGTTTGATGTGGCAGCCTCGGGAGGCCCAGAGAGTTTGGGATATTGTCCGTGCAATCGGATGGACCCTGCAGGTCTTCTGAGCATGTTCCGACGCGCTGCGGGAACGTCTATTTTATCAGCATTATATTCCACTTCGACAAAGAGAGGAGAGGAATGGGTAACACGGGGGCAAACGGGGATCTGAAAGAACAAGCACACAGACACTGCCGTGCTCACAGCACGGCCAAAACACCTTTGGCTGCGTTTGAGCAGCCCGGGTGAGATGAGGAGCTGCTTTTCCAGCAAAGGCAGCAGTCGGTCTCTGCCGTCCTGTGCGGCCCCGCTGCCTTCGCCTCCCCACCTCCCACCCAGCACCCGGCAAAGCTCCCCAGGCTGCAGGGCATGGACCAGAGATCCAGAATTTTCTGCTGGGAACCAGGAAGGCAACAGGTCCCACCTGCAGCTGGGACGTTGGTCCCTGTGCCATGCACAGAACAGGACCACTGCCCGGAACTGGGGATATTTCGTGGTGAACAGAGGCTTTGCACAAAGCCTTCCATCCTCTTCCCCTTCCAAACTAATCTGGCCGACCTACAATTAAATTGCATGTTCAGGGTTGCGGGTCCTGAACGGCACCTTCTTCGTGGCGCACGCTGGCATCTCTTACTCCGATTATTACCCCACCAAATGTCTAATTAAAAAAAAATAATCCAACCAAACACCCCATCCACGCGGGTGTTGGGTGGCCTCATGGCTGTCACCAGTGCTTTGCCTTCAGCCTCCGAGCCACTGTTCTCAGGAGCCTCGGGTGAAGGCTGGGAGGAGCTGGGGCGAGGCAGCGTGTTCACCGAGGACACATTCACTAAACAGACGGGACCGCTCACGCAGCTCTACCTAGAACGCAACTATATACAACGGCGCAGCTCCCTCCCTGCGTTATTGGCTTGCGGTTTATGGTACAAATGCAACTCCGAGATGGGATGGCTGAAGCTTTGTGGCATTTTAATGCATCTTTGATGTCAGTTATTTATCCTTCTGTGAACGTTTGGTTTTTTTTCTTCTCTCCAAAGTACAGTCACTCGTGAGCTCTCCCTGATGTCCCAGCTTATTCAAGGCAGTCTATTTTAGTTTCATTTAGTTTGGCGGGCCGAGTGCCCGTGACAGGTGAGCTCTGACAGCACTGCAAACGGGATGGAGAAGAGCCAGTGACAGGCGAAAACGTGGCTGGGCTGCTGCCAGGGACCAGGCTCGAGGCACAGGCTTGGACAGGAGCATCACAGGGACCGTGCCTGAGCTGCTCTGCCCTTTGCCAACCTGCTGCTCTGGGCAGGTCTGTGCTCCTCATCTCCGCTGGCTGCTTGGGACTTCAGGAGATCAGACCCGGTTTGTAGGTCATGCCCACCAGAGGAGGGAAGTGCTTCAACCCTTTCCATGCGGACTTAAATGACTCCCACCGAGGTGCTCGGAGTCAGCAGCGTGCAGGAATGCAAGCCCAGAGCTTTACGCTCTCTTGCTTCTGTCCTCCACACCCAAATTGCTTCCTACATTATGACATTTTTGGTGAAGTCCAGTTGAAGGTAGGAGAGAGAACTCAAGTGGGGACGGGCCGTTAGGATTTTAAGACAGTGTGTTGAAGGCACTGCTGTGATGAAGGTCTCTGTTGCCATCACGTCGAGCGGCTGCACTCGCCATCCCCACTGCGTCACAGCACCGAGACCCTGCGGGAAGGCACCGCCGGCCGGCACGGCCACGTCCAGCCTCCTCTGGGGATAAACCTCCCCAACATGTCCACTGCCTGGCATGCTGCCCACCAGTTTTGTTTCTCCATGCCAGTTCCTGTGGTGGGTCTTCATGCAGCTGTGGACTGGCCCCTGCTGGATCTCCGAGGGGTTCCAGCACTTTGGCCGTGCTGATCCCTCCTGCCTCCCTTTAAATATAAATTCATCCTTTATGGCAAAGCGTGGACCACTTGATGTCCACATCCTCTGTACTTTGGTGGGCTGCAGCGTTGTGGTGCTCCACAGCGGGGCTCATGCTTGCCTATACGTTAGACTCTTGTACATGGTTTTTTTTTAATAAAGGCTTTCAAGGTGGAGAAGCGTTTGATTAGCACCTTGCTCCCCCTTGGAGTGGGTGCTTTGATAGCTCATGAGCAGAAGATTAAATGGAATTATTTAAGCAGTGACACCAGGCAGAGAGATTCCAGAAAATGACGTCTCCCACTTTGATGTCGAAATACCTGAAACGAAGCGAACTGGAGAATGAAAACACCAACCGGCCTTGCAGGAGGAAGAAGGCAATGAGAGGGAGGTGAAATCGTTTCATCTAAGGCAAAGTCACTGCCCCCTCCTGACCAAACCTCAAGTCCAGTTTGCTGCAAGTGCGAAGAAAATGCCATTTTCAGATCTGAGGCTTCCTCTTCCCAAAGGCGTAACCGGGAAGCCGGATGCAAACAGGGCAATAGATTACGAGCGCTTTGCCCCAAGGGGATATGTTGCTTCATTCTGTATAATTGCCTGTAAAGATCCATAATTCATGTCAACCACCACGAGCAGACACTCGGCAGATTATTTATCAGCCGCTCCTTCCAGCCAGCACTGTGCTGTTCCCTGTGCCGTCCTCCCAGTGCCTTTTCAGATGATGGAAGAAGAGATGTTTCTGCTGCTTCCTTTGGAAGTCAGTCAAAAGTGTAACAGCTTGCTGGTTTGCAAAGTGCTCCTGCTGCTCGCTGTCCTCGTCTGCTCAGCTTCCTTCCACAGCAGAGAATGTAGACTCAGTCCTTGCTGCAGCACCCACCTCAGCACTGCCCGACGATCCCTTGCCAGAGAGCCCAAGGCGTGGTTGGGGACCTCCAGCTCTGCTGAGAAAATACCGGGGAAGGGGGAAGGAAAACTGGTTGCTCACGGGGTGCTCCTGGCCAGAAAGTAGAGAGCAGGAGGAGGAAAGCAGGCTTAAAAGCCTCTCAAGTAGATGTGAAGAGAACCACGAGGGCCTGACGCCAGCTGTAGGGCCAGCACACGTTCTCAGCATCCAGGTGATGCAAAGCCAGGTCTGTGCTTTGGCCAGGACTCATATTTCATGAATCCTGCAGAGATAACAATTCAGACTGGTATTTAGAACTGTTTGGGAACCATTTGGGTGCCCTCTTTGGGTTCCAGAGCACTGTAAGAATTTGGTGAATGATCTGAATATGAATACTCAAAACATCTGGTGGCTGCTGCAACCACGGCTCATTCACCATGTCCATGATGCTGGGCTCTGGGATGCCAGACTTTAACAGGACAACCCGCACATTTTCTGTCCTTGAAATCAGATTGACTGTGCATGAGGAGGATCCCCGGGAAGGGAACTCTCTCAATAACGGGCAGTACGAACCCTGCTCTGCTTCTCGGGCTGTCTCTGCCAGCTCCCTCCGTGTCTCAGTAAATCCAAGCCCTCCAGTCACAAAGCTCAGGCTCTTGTAAATGTCAAGAACTTATTGCACAAGGTTGATCCATAGTATTTTCTTCCAGAGTTATTAACAGGGCCCAGAGAAACTCACAGAAGTGGATTACCAAAAGAAGAAAGTGGGCTTGGCATGGCTTTTACCGAACGGTAATTAAAACAATTTCCTGAGTATTTCTCTACGTGCTTCTCCCCTGTTGCTGGCTCCCCGTAGGACTGCATCTCGAGACCAAAAGCCGACAGCTCTCCCAACACACGGGGAGCCTGTGGTGACCCCCTCGGGCTCCTCAGGGTGGGAACAGTGGAGGACGGGGATGGATATAAACATGGATTTTCCTTCGACACACACCAGCTGCAAACTAAGGTCCCAGCCCAGCACGGCTGAGCAGACGCTGGGAGCTATTCTGCTGCTGCTGCTGAGCCGATGCGGTCACTGGTACTTCCATCAGCCCTCATCACCCTGTCCTCCCCACTGCAGCCTGCACGTACATCAATATTTATTACAGAGAGAAATATTTACAGCGTTCCTTCCCCTCCTGGCACTCTACAAAGGGACACACATAAGCTTTGGTGTCTTTGAAAGAAATAACACTCACAAACATTTGCCTGTCACTGGCCACAAGAACACAAGCCGTCGGGGCCAGCGAGGAACTCAATATGACAACGAGACACCGAGACAGAGACAAGACGGCAGCGCTGGCTGGCCCGTGGGGTGCTGGTGAAGGTTTCCCCTTGCCTAGAGCAAAGATTTCTTCCCCCTCCCCAGTGGAACTCCCAAGTCCTGCTCCTGACCCTGGGAACCCGCGGATGCTGGCAGAGAAACGCAGAGAGAGCCTGCGCGGATCGGCTCTGCAAGTCAAGCAGAAAAGCAATAAATATCTCATCTCGCTATGTCGAGTCTTTTCAAGTATCGCTCACTGTAAACATTGGGGGGTCTGTTGGGTTTTACCGCAAGAAATCAGAAACCACCACCAGAATGCAACCAAGGAGGCTTCATCCCAGCTCTGCCCGATGGGAGAGGGTGGCCAGGAGCTTCTGCTCAGAGTGTACCTGCAGAAACCAGCGACACACCGGCTGCAGCACGGCCATGGTCACGGTCATGGCCCCAACCATGGTCACGGTCCCAGCAGGGAGCTGCCAGGTCACCACAGCAGCCAGCAAGGAGGAATGGGGTGAAAAAAGGGAAAGCGTTTAAAATCAGATCTTTCCTCATTCAATGGTACATGGGATTTTAAAAAAAATAGATATATATTGACACTATATAAATACATAGATAAAGCTGGATTTCAGGACAGGTTGGATGATCTGATGGTTTTGCGAATTCAGGTCAAGTTCCTTCTAGTGCCTATGAGTTGCTCAGCCACTGAACTATTTTCTGGCTAATCTGCTATTTCACTCGTGTAAAAAGGTGTGGTGCAAACTTGTGCTCATACTTTTTGTAAGATCCCAAAAGGAAGAAAAATTTCGGTTTTCCAGACTTTCCAACTGGCGTAAGAGTCTGTTCGTAGAGTGCCTGAGCCGCGTCCTCGGGGGTCTCTCGAGGACAGGATTCAGAGCTGGACCTTGTTGACAGGATTATCTCTGTGGCCTCTGTGGTTTTTGCTCTATTTCTTCTTTTTTTTCTTTATTTTTTTTCTTTTTTTAAAAAAAACCCTTTAAATAAAGTTTTTTTCTCTAATATACATCGAACAATTTTCATGCAAAGCAGCAGTCATGGAGACATCCAGACTTTCCAGGTTCCTTCTTTCCGTGTATGCTCGGAAGAAACGATCCATCTTGATTTGACTTTGATTGAGATGCTTTGTCTTTTTCTCTTCCTGCCTTTTCAAACCGGATCCTGTAGGATTTTGAACACAGCCAGTCCTTGGGCCAGTCTCTGCTCCTCCCAGAAGAGCCTTGGTATTTATGTGTGTCCAGCGCCTTCCTTGCTTGTTCTCCCTCTTAATTCCCGAGAGTCCGTGCAATCCTCTGCCCTTTGCCGTCCGTGAGCTCCACGACCTTTCTTCAGCTCTCAATAGACATGGCACCAATAAGTTGTTCTACTTTGTACGCCAGACGCTGCCTACGTGCCTGCTCATCCTGCTCCAGAGCCCCGATGAGCTGGTAGGGAAGAAATAAAAAGAGAGAGAAAAAAAAAAACCACCAAAACAGAGAGGAAGAAGTCAGCGTGGGAGAGGTGGGTGGGCAGCAAGATGTGAGCAACTCGCAGCGTGGATGTGTGAAACTGAAATAACAAACGGCAAAGCAACGCGCCGAGCGCTCCGCCACGCTCCGTGGGTTTGTTGGGCTGCTCGGTGCACATTGCCCGCACACCACCATCGTTCCTGCTCTTGGACTTCACGTTTCTTGTCTCATTTAGCGTGAAAGCTACGAGATTCTGAAACCCTAATCGGAAAATAGCTGTGGCATTGTATCGCAAAGGCATGCACGCAATTAAATGACAATACACTTCCTTTTAACGGCCATAATTGCAAAATAGGTTCTTCTTATGCTGAAATGAAGGGGTGGAACAGATGGTGAGAACTTGGTTTCAAGTGATGCATTCATTAAAGGAGCTCACGCTGCCAGGGATTCTTTGCAAACAGGAGTCACTGCAACAAGGGATTTGTACCGCACTGTTCCCAAAAGACAGGGATGTTTCTGGGGAGCTTTGCTGGGTCATGATGATTTTCCACTGCATTTAGGAGTGGGCTGCACTGGGCATATTGGCTGAGGAGCCCAGGTGCTCCCATCATATTCCAGCTCCCAATTCCCCTGAAAATATGCTACAGGCACAGCCAGGACCCAGCCTCCTTGTGCACAAACGGAACAGGGCAGGGCAGCAGCGGTGCAAGCTACGCTCGCGCTGCATCCAGGGTGAGGGAGGAGGAAGGAGCTCGGGATGGCAGCAACGGGGATCGCTCCACGGCCGCACAGAAGCGCGGCTCCTCTCCCACACCACACTCGGCATCGCCCCGGGGGACACCCACCTCTTCGCTGTACTTGCTGACGTAGGAGTAGATCTCGTTGAGCGCGCTCAGCATGTTGAACTCGACGGAGTGCAGGCGCGACTGCTCGGCGAGGTAGGCGTTCATGTCCTGGTCGCTGATGGCGGGGAGCTTGGCGATGTCTGCGTAATACCTGGGGGAGGAAGGGCCGAGAGGGGCCGTGAGGAACGTGGAGGCTCCAAAGGCCCCTCTTCTCCTTGGGATCTAATCTCAGCTCTGCAAGGAAAAGGACATCGTTTTGCTTTATGCTTACATCTAGCAAAAGTGGATTCTGGTCTGGACAATGCCCTGAAAGGAGGTTGGAATGAGGTGGAGTTGGGCTCTTCTCCCAAGGAACAAGCAATAGGACAAGAGGAAATGGCCTCAAGTTGCACCAGGGGAGGTTTAAGTTGGACATGAGGAAGAATTTCTTCTCTGAAAGGGTTGTTGAGCCCTGGCCCAGGCTGCCCAGGGCAGTGGTGGAGCCTACATCCCTGGAGGGTTTCGAAGCTGTGGAGATGTGGTGCTGAGGGCCATGGTTGAGTGGTGCCCTGGCAGTGCTGGGTTAATGGTTGGATTTGACGATCTTAAAAGTCTCTTTCGACCAAAACGATTCTATGATTCTAAGCTGAAAATCAGAGCAGCGATGCTTGGCAGGGCTGAGCTGTGCCACCAGCTCGCTGCCAGAGCCACCCTGCTGCGTTGTCAGTCACCGACAGCAAAGCTGCTCAGCACAGGAGGTTGGGCAGGACTGGAGCACCCAGGCCAGCCCTGCACCCAGCCCTGCTGCTGCTGCTCACCTCTCCACCCAGCTCTTGTAGCTGGGGATGTCCTTGGCGTAGAGCAGCTTGTTGGAGGGGGAATCCTTGCCCAGGCGGTGCTCCGAGGTGGAGCATGAATCCATGAAGGTCTGAGCCACAACAGAGAGGCAGGCGTCCGTGATGCTGCCTTTGTGGATATCAAACACGAACTGGGGGTTTTTGATTACGTTCACCCAGAATCGGAGTGGGAGGCTGTCGGGAAATCAAGAAACAAAATTAAATGTTAAGACAAAGGCCAGGAAAGGACCCTCGCTGCGGTTTGTGTTCCCAAGCAGAATACTAATGGTGGGAAGCAACAATCATCAGAATAGGATTTAGGCCAGGTCCATCAAACACCAGTTAGCCCCGTGCTGCCCAGATTGCTTGTGATGGGTCCTGCTACGCCCAGGCTGGCTGCTGCTTCTCTGCACACCCCGAGAGCTGCTCTGGGGTCTGATCCTGCATGGAAAGGTAGAGGAGGAGACAGCTTACACCAAGGGCAGGCTGCCCATGCCAGGGCAGAGCTGAGCAGCATTTGGTGGTACTGGCTGAATAGCTCTGTGAGGAGCCCGTTAAGTCGAGTTCGTTAGGGCTGTGCCCGGGGCAGTGGTGCTGTGCCCGGGGCAGTGGTGCTGTGCCCAGGGCAGCGGTGCTGTGCCCAGGGAAGCGGTGCTGTGCCCAGGGCAGCGGTGCTGTGCCCCCCGTGCTAACCAGCCGCTGCCCGGCCGCTCTGCAGTTCCTCACCTGCCAGCTGGGCAGCAGGCATCAGAGGCTTGGTCCCCAAATCCCGAGGCCTTTGCAATCAAAGGGGAATTATCATTCCTTTTTTCCTTGGCTATACAGCAGGATCAAAAAACCAGCTGCTGCTTTCTATTACCTTTCAAGTCTCGGCTCTCTCCATCCACCCAGCGAGCTGCACTCAAGGCTCCAGCCTTAACTCTTACTGCACCGCGGGCAAGCAGCTCAGCCGCGTCCCCGGCACTGCCCGCTCCCCTGACCCCCCAGCTCTCTTACAACACCCCGCTGGCTCCCATCTGCTCCACTACAATAAATCTTCTCCCATCTCCCCACCAAAATTCCCTTTCTGGGGATGCTGCAGCTGACAGAAGCGCTCAGCAGAGCTGTTCAGAGACCAAATTCTGCCCTCTTGCCCTGGCGCAGAAGGAAGGTCCAGGGCTCGTGTGGTCCGACAGCTCTGGCAGAGCAAACTCTGCTGGTTGACCTTTTCTTTTTTATTGCTTTAAGGAGTCTTATCCTTTTTTTGTGATTCTTGAGTTTTTATCCTAATAACTCCTTCTTCTAAGGCTTTCAATAAATTGTTTTTAGCTTCCCACAGCCTTAGCGGGGAACCCAGCCTTCACAGCCAGGATGATTAGAGGTCTTTTCAGCCACGAGGGACTCGGAGGAAAATACAAAGTCTTTGGGGAGCAACCATTTGTTGTGCTATTTTTAATTCCTCGCAGAGGTAAATTTCTAACCCACCGAGCTTTTAATCCTAAAATAACAGCAGAGGCAGAGACGTGGGAGCTCCCATTGTTCGGAGAAGCCTGAGCCTGGCTGCAGTCTACACTGGCCGCACGCAGGGCTGGCTCTGTCCCCCCTCGCCACCTCCTCCCGCTGCCCAAACGCTCCAGCTGCTGCCCAGAGCCATGGGGAAGGAGCCGGTGCTGGCATTCGTGCCGCAGCACGGCTGTGCAGGCAGGGTGGGGAGTCCTGCTTCCTGGTGGCAGACCTGCTCTGCAAACCCTGTGATTTCCCAAGTCCAGTCTGTGGATCTCCAGCTCCCACCCGGGCAGAGAATTCAGGGACGGCTGGGCTCGTGGTTTAACACGGCACCAGGGTTTCATGTCTTCTGAGGAGCATCTGAGGGACCTGGGATTGTTTAGCTTGGAGAAGAGGAGGCTGAGAGGAGACTTCATTGCTCTCTACAGCTACCTAAAAGGAGGCTGTGGTGAGGCTGGTGTTGGGCTCTTCTCCCAAGTAACTAACGACAGCACAAGAGGTAAAGGCCTCAAGTTGTGCCAGGGGAGGTTTAGATTGGATGTTAGAAAGAAGTTCTTTACTGAAAGAGTGATTAAGCACTGGAACAGGCTGCCCAGGGCAGTGGTGGAGTCACCATCTCCAGAGGTGTTCAAAAAACGAGTAGATGTAGCACTTCGAGACATGGTCTAGTGGTCAGGAAGATGTTGGGATGAAGGTTGGACTTGATGATCCTAGAGGTCTTTTCCAACCTAAATGATTCTATGATTCAGCTTGTGTGTGCACGGGAAGCAGCACAAACCACGATCGAACTCCAGCACCACATCTGCGTGGCGCACTGGGGCAGTGAGAAGCATTAGCATGGCTTCACGGTGCACCTCATGCTTTGGAGCTATGGTTATTCCCAGCCTTCCTGAAGCTCTTCCCCATCTCTTTTTCCCCAGGGCACAGCTAATTGCTCACTACTCAGGTCTGCCCCCGGCTTCCAGCCTCCCCCTCCGCTCTTACCAATTGCTCTTCCAGGTGTGCCGCACATCTGTATCATGGATGCCGTGCTTATCCGCCTGCTCATCCAGGAAATCGAACATGTACTTGATGGCCAGGGGGAGCGCGCTGCCGCGGTGCACGGTGCTGAACAGCGTCTCAAACAAGTCGTCCACAAATTTCTGCAGCGTACCCTAATGGGAGCAGCAACAGAGAAGGTGAAGGGAGGGACGGGTGCACGCTTGGGCAAGCAGCGGTGGCAGGAGGAGATGCCAGATGGTGTTGCCAGCTCTGCACGGCCTTGTCAAGTGCCGCCCCAGACCCCATGGGAATAAGTAAGGTTGGGGTCTTTAGGAACGCTGACTGCGCTGCCAGAGGACCCCGGGGAATGCTCCAGCCTGCAGCTACTCATGGCTGCACGTACTTTTAATTTCTAACCTGGAAAAACGTCTTTTGCTTTCAAAAGCAGATCTGCGTTATCTGCAGGAAAACTCTTGCTGGCCGAGGAAACCAGCTAAATGTTTACAGGTGCTGCTGTGACTCCTCCAACTCTTTGTGTTTTAATACCGTGCAGAAGAATGAAGCGTTGCAGCAGCCACCTTGCCGTGTGAAGAAATACGGGCTATGTTTCTGTTGCTGCTCCAGGAGCCACCCAAGCCCTGGGGCTCAAGAAAGCCTGACAGGGACAGTCCCTCCAGGGAGCTGAGCATCACTGGGGACTGCGCAGGACCCCCAGCAAGCGTGTCTGGAGGGAGCTCCCCGTGCGTTTCCCCAGCGCATTTAGCACATGGCACTTACCTTTGTAGCTAATAGCCTGGTCAGGTAGATCTCAGACACCATCTTACTGCCCCGGTCTCCTTCCTTCTGGTCTCCGTGGTCATGGTTTTTGACCAAGTGCCAGACCTTGACGCCGCTCTCCAGGTCGGGGGTGATCATGGGGGCCCGGGAGCGCAGGCTGTCGGGGCTGCCGGTGTAGCGGAAGGTGGAGTCTGAGCAATGGGAAGAGAAGCTGGTCATGCTCAAAGCAAACCCCTTTTTCACTTCCCTGTCTCTTCTCAGTCTCTCCACCACGCTCACTAATGCCAAAATTATCTGCACTGGCTTTTTTATGGGACAGTGAAATGTAACACCACCCAGGCACCCACAAAACCTGGTGTTTGCCAAAGATACGTTGGTCTTCACTGAACAGAGTCCCTCAGACTTGAGCTTTTCCATTTTCACATTCAGTCATGGGACTTTTCTGATCCATTCACATCCTTTACTTACGTGGACTCGATAATCCAGGTCCATACAAGATTCCCCCCTCCAGCTCACGCACACTAACCCTGGGCACCAATTCCTGAGATCAGTATTTTGTAAATAAAAACAAGCTGCCCGGCACAACCAGCACAAAGGGCAGAAGAATCTGCTGTTCTTGTTCTTGGGGCTTTCATTAGAGCAGCTGAGCATCAATGGCACAGCCCGAGGCCAGTCGTGCATCCTGGCTGGGGGGTCCCAGCCTCTGTTCTCCTCCCAGCAGGGAAAGGGGAGCCCAGAGGGGAGCAGACAAAGGTTTTTCCCTTAATTGCTCGGAAACCATGGAGGGACATGAGATATATTTAATATCCCAAAGAACACCCCTCCCTGGATTGCATCCATGGTGTCTCCAAGCTGAGACACGGGGCTGAGCAGCACAGTTGTATTCTGGTGGGGTTTTTCCTCTCGCTAAATTTCTTTGTTCTCTGGGAACCTCGTGCGTTTTCTCAAGTTTCGCCTCCAATTTGCAGCTCACCCTCCTCATCGAGAGCAAGGGGATCAATCATAAATCAGCCGAGGGAAATTCGCAAGTCATTACCAAACTAGCTAGATTTTCATCCCTGATTAAGGCTTAGATAAATGAGTACTCCAACTGATATAATTAAGGAGACAGACAGGGGGACAGCTTAGGAAGCATCTAGTAATTCTATTTTTAAACGTAGCTCTGTACTGTAATATATAATGGGGCGAAGTAAATAAGTATCTCATTTAAATTCTGTCTGCACAATTAGAAGTATTAATCTTAACGTGAGCAATGATAGCTCATATTGGTAGTTCGCAGAAGCTTTTCCACCTGACATAGATCAACGAGCACTGAGGACTCAGGTTGGGTGACCCAGCCTTGGTGTTCCCATCCCCTCCAGCATGGGAAGTGCTGGGCACTCGGGTGGACTCCACCTCGCAGGGAGAAATACCTTTTCTCCTGGCTTTTGCCTACAGACTCTCCTGTGGATGGCTCCTTAGAACCTTTGCTCGCGGAAAAAAAAAACATTATTTTGGGAGCTATAAACCAGAGAAGGAGACGGGCTTGTCAGGAGACCTCTCGTTTGTAAAACACTCTGTAAAACGAAAGCTAACAAAAGATCAGCGCGCTAGAGATTTTGCCACTGCTGCCTTTTATGGAAGCGTATTATTACCATTATTGTGGATTTAGTGCTATAAACGTACACCTGGCACCTCGCAGCCTCATTTACTCAGGCTGCAGCGTCCTCAGGGACCCTCTGTGAAGTGCTGAGTCCTGCTATTATGCAAATGACGAATTCCCAGGCGGGCACATCCGAGCACGCCGAGTTAAGATTGCTGCTCCCCATTTTTGACCCATTAGCTAAGAACTCAGAATCCTCCACTTAGAGAGGAAAGAGATGAAGGAATCAGGCTTTGCTCCCTCTGCTTCTATGCCAGGACCCAAAGCTGCTCTGGGCAGCAGGAGCCCCACGGGTGCTCTGCAGCATCCACCCTCTCTGTGCCAAAAGCTTTCCTTTGGCTTTTCCAAAACCCACGTTTCCACGGCTGCTCGTGGGCTTTGCCACTTCCTTTTCCCTCCTCTCTGGCCTTTTTGCTGGTCTGCTCACACATGGAAACACCTTTGCAAAAAAACAGTAGCCAAGGACATTTTTCTGCTTGGCACAGGAATTCTGCTCGTTTCAGCTGCCCTGGCGTGGCTCTTTGGGGGAAGCTGCTGCTTGTCCCCCAGCTCAACTCCCTTAAGGTGCTGCCCTCCTGCAGCTTCAATACCAGCCCCGTAGATCACTCCCATTCAGAGCTGTGAGCCCATGACGTGCTGGTGTCGTGCATCGCTCCGGGCTGGCTGTAAGCGTGCAGCAGGAGCAACGCCCATCGCTACCTTAACGCCCTTCACTCTGCTTCTTACCGTATCTACTAATAGACGTCCGGGATATACTGGCAGAGGCAGGAATATTGTAGGAGGAGGTCTGTTTGGGAACGAGAGCCACAATGGAGCGGTCTGATACCTGGGGAGGCAAAGGAAAAGAAGAGCGAGAGAAGAGAAGAGCAAGAGAAGAGAAGAGCAAGAGAAGAGAAGAGCAGAGCAAGAGAAAGAGAAGGGAAGAGAAAAGAAGCGAAGCGAAGCGAAGCGAAGCGAAGCGAAGAGAAGANGAAGCGAAGCGAAGCGAAGCGAAGCGAAGCGAAGAGAAGAGAAGAGAAGAGAAGAGAAGAGAAGAGAAGAGAAGAGAAGAGAAGAGAAGAGAAGAGAAGAGAAGAGAAGAGAAGAGAAGGAAGAGAAAAGAGAAGAGAAGAGAAGAGAAGAAGAATAGAAAAGGGGAAAGAAAAGAGAAGAGATCAATGAGATCCACCATCCACACCACAATCACTGGCTGCTTACCCAGCAACACCCAAGTCCCAGGGCCTGAGCTGGGCAGGAGCTTCAGCACATCCCAGGGCTCCCGAGGGCACGGGCAGCAATCCCGGGATGCTGAGCTCCACGGATGCTGGGTTGGCAGCAAGGGACTGAAGGGAAGGAGTGATAAATCAAAAGACGTATTGAAGATGTTTTTGGTCGTTCTGATTTAAGATTATGTTTTATCCAGTAAAAATGAGAATCTCAAGAATTGTTGTGATCCAATTAAAGTAACAATGCAGAGGGAATGAAACAGCTATAACAACGTTATGGACCATAAAACATTCCTATTAAACCATTTTTTATTTTAGCAATTTTTATGAACTTTAAAAGTTTGATTCACAGCTGAGCAAGTCACGAAGCCATCTTTCAGGGTATTAAATTGTCAGTCCCTCCACTGCACCAGAGAAGGAATTAAACGCTGAGAAGTCCAACTATAAATGAACATTAGTGCTAACAAGATTTTGTTATAGCAAGATTTTAGTAGCCATGCTTAATTTTATCCTCCCTATAAATCTAGTAGTCCCTGCAAGCTTTTTAACTTACTTCCCTTAATTAAGAACCTGCAGGTTTCCACGGAACAGGCCTGAGTGTCTTTTAATTTCGAACTCGTGGCCCGTGATGCAGAGAGAGGAGCTGCTGGGGCCCAGCCAACGCATCCTTTAGAGGAGCTGCACAAAAGAAATGCCTTTTGCATGCTGCAGAAATTGCTTTTGGGGCTGAGTCCTCCATTATTCTCGAGGAGTCCTGCGAGGGACTCGGCACCATCCCTATGAGGGGGGAAGCTCCAAGGCAGCTGCTGGGTTTTGCTCCCCCAGCATCTCCCTGCTCTCTCAGCAGAAGGTGTCTGTACATCTGCTGCTGCGAGGTGACCTGCACACAGCCATCCTCGCTGTCTGCAAGGCTTTGGGATCCATTCCGATGAAAGTTTTCATGTAAATATGAGTTATTATTCTTGCTAGCGATAGTGGAAATAACAGTCACTTGTGTTTCACAGGACAAAAGTGCGATATTTCTACGCAAAGCACTTCAAACACCCCTGTTATTTCTTCTTCTGCTCCTGCCTCGCTTCATCCCGTTTATTAAGTCAATGGAAGAACCGATCAGCGGTGATATTATTTTCTTAGGTTGTTATTAGCTGCCGCTTCAGTTCAATTTCACCAGGGAGAAACCCGAGCGTGCCAGCAGCCCAGGCTGCTCCCACCGAGGCAGCAGCTCCCCGGCTGCCGGGCTGGATCCATTTCCACCAGGGCTGTGGTTAACTGGGAGAGAGGCATTAAAAATTCCACACACGCACACCCAGAGCACTCTCACTCTCTAAATTTTGGGTTGAATGGCTCTTGTCAGCTAAAAAATACCAGCGTGCAAATTAGCATCAGATGTAACACGCATTCGTTTCCCAGCTCCCGTAAAACCCCAGAGACGCCCGTGAAGCTGGCTGCCTGCTTTACAACTTTATAAATGTTCCGATTCTTCGATGAGCTGGAAACACGCTGCACAAAACACCTTAAAGGAAAGCAAAATGAAACCTGGAGCGGGGAGAGCTGCAGCGGAAAAGCCCCGACAGTAACCCTGTGTTTGCGTGGGGTGGGGAGGATGAGGGGGGATGCAGTGAGGATGCAGAGGGAGATGCAGTGAGTATGAAGAGGGAGATGCAGGGGGAACGCAGGGGGGGATGCAGTGAGGATGCAGGGGGGATGCAGTGAGGATGCAAAGGGAGATACAGTGAGGATGCAGGGGGGTGCAGTGGGATGCAGCGGGGATGCAAGGGGGGATGCGCTGCAGATGCAGTGAGGATGCAGGGGGGATGCAGTGAGGATGCAGAGGAGGATGTAGTGGGGATGCAGGGGGGATGCAGTGGGATGCAGGGGAGATGCAGTGGGGATGCCGGCTCCACGTCCATACCACCCTCAGCTCCCAAGTCTCATTTTCCACACAAATCTTCACCCTCTGCTTCTAATTTTTCCTTTAAAATAGTTTTCTAGTCTCTCGGCCTTTCCAGACCCAGGATGGCTGACAGGTATTCATGCTCTGCTGCCCTGGAGTTAACCCTGCGTGAGCCACCGTAAATCATTTGATATGAAATTCAGCATTTCATTTTTCTTGAGTAAAGCCACACGGGGCGAGACTCTCCCACAGAGTTTAATGGGCACGAAACCAAACGGATACTACACAAATGCAATACAATTCCTTACAATAGAGTTTAAAGGTTCCAGAGATCTTAACAAAAGAGTGACGCCTATTTAACCTATACATCTATTTTTATAAATGAAAAAATAAGCAGCAGGCATACTGCTCTCTATGTAATTCTATAAAGTGGTTCAAAAATATTACAGAGAGATGAATATGTCTTTTCAAATCTAGTCTGGCTTTTGCATATGAAGGCTGCCCATGAAAAATACATTTTATCTGTTGATGCAGATATTCACTGTATTTTTATAATCCTGAACATGTAGAAAACAAATATAATAGTGTCAAAAAACCAGCAGCTGAGTGTGGAGCTGAGAAATTAAAAGAAATTAAAGGCCTGTCCTCTGCAGAGCCTCCTCACCCTGCCCCAGGGAGCAGGGTCCCTGGCAGGAGTTTGAGCCCAGGGGCTGCAGGAATCAGGGCTATGGACCAAACGGACCCCAGAAATGGGGAGCAGGGCCAAGGCTGTGAGGACCTGGCAGGTTCTGGTCCTTGCTCCACCACTTACTCCCAGGTGACAGCACCTCTCCAAAAGCCCACAAAACACCCGGTGTTCTCGGATGGAAATACGGGCTGTGCATCTCCAACCACCGCGTGCAAACCCAGCCATCGCTTCAGATCAGAATGAGGACAAGACAGCTCTACAAAAGATGGAGATAGTCTGGATTTCATTTTTCTGGCTCAAACCACACCTGTTTTATATGTAACACATGTTAGAACGGTGAGACAGCAGCCCTGGAAACTTAAATGATTTTATACCCTCTTCTACGCTGTGCCTTTCCCACATATTTGTTTTACTGTGTAGTCCTGGAGCATCTGTATTTTTGATACCTAATAAAAACATTTATTACTCGAACAGAAAAAAACCTGGTAGGAATAGCCAAAAAAAAAAAAAAAAATTAAAAAAAATTGCTGTTTGTTTTTGGCAAAAGCCCTGCCTTGACAAGATTTCTGTGGCAGTGCAGAGAACTTGGCTTCTTTTTATGGCTGAACCAGCCCAGTCGGCTGCGCAGGGCTCGGGCCAGGGCGGGAGAGCGTGTGCTACTGGTACCTGTTTGGCAGCAAACTTCTACTTTGTTCCAGCTCAGGACTTGACACTCAAATGGCAGGAAGAGCTGCAGCGTCTTGAGTGCTGCAAGGAGCTTGTTTATTTTAAGGGTAAACTTGGGCTCGGATTTTCCCACCGGCACTCAAGTGATCGCGCTCCCACCCCCAACACACATCAGACAAACGCGGCTTTCACTCGCGACTTCCTTCAGATGACTTTTAAAGATCAAGGCACAATAAAGCCTCGCTGCTTCTCTGCATGTCGGTTGGTTAATTCCTTGCAACTGTCAGGTAGAACAGATTTTAGAAGCAATGGAATTCATCTGCACCACTCCTGTGGCATTTTGCGGTAATCTGTGTTTAAATCCTTCAGGCTGCTTGGCAAAGTTGACCCTCGAGGTGCTTTTTTACATGCACTTTGCATATTGATGCCGTCCTCTCTGCCTCGCTCCCTGATTATATGGCTCCTGTCAATACTGGCTCACATTCAACTTACACAGCGTGAGTCACGCTGATGGACTTGAGATGGTGTACAAACAGGGAAAGATGCCAGATTAAATACTAAACACTTCTGTGTAGGTAGTGATGGACAGTAGTAGGTTATAGGCCCCAATTAACGCAGTTATCCTCTGCGGCAGACAGGCTTTGAGTAAAAGCCTTTGATTCTCTTCACCCAAACCTTCCCCAGCTCCATCTTTGCCTCCCTTCCCATTTCTCACAGACCGTACAAAGCCTTTTCCAACAGACACATACCCATCCAGGGCAGCCTGGGCTGGGGCACACGCTGCAAAACCTAAAGATGACCACAACCTCTTAGGTCACCCCGCCCACCCTCGCCGATGCACAACAGAGCATCTTCGCTGTCTAGCTTCATTTTGGCTGACTTTAGCGGCAAAACTCCTGCTGTACGTGGCTTGGAAGACTGGGTCTGGGACTTTGGAGGTTTGATGCCACTCTGTCAAGAAGCAGCTTTTGATATTCACCTTTTCTTGACCTGGCCTCGTCCTGTACCTCCCAGCAGTGCTCCCTCAACCCTCCCATGGGACAGTAGTTGAAGTATCTGCTCTACTTCCCTTCTTCACTCCTTGCACAATGCTCAAGAGTCAACACGCAGGAAGATCAAGAGTATGAGAGGTGAGCTGCCGCTGCAGCCTGTGCTTTGCACCACATCATCAGATTGTGTGTTGTTTGCAAAGCTCAGAAGGAAGGCAGGGACTCCTCCTCCCTTCCTGCTGCACTCCTGGTTGTCTCAGATCCCCAGGCCCCACGTGCCATCGCTCCCCTGGCCCCACATCTCCAGCAGCAGCAGCTCAGCCCTCGCCACCGCTGCCTCTATCTCACTAGCACGGCTGGTGGTTTTAATTTAACCGATTTTCAACTCTGCTAGTTTTTTTAAGATCCACGTCAAGGTTGCTTTCCCATCTAATGCATAAGCACATTGAACCCTTCTGGTTTATCATACAAATGTGACCTCCCTGTCTGTCTTGGTAGATGAGAGAGGTACTTGGGAATTAAATTTCTGCTTAGCTTTTCTTCCCTCCTGGCAGCTGTCTGCTGGGGCTGCTTCTCACCTGGTAATGCATCAAGGTGTTCAAGCGCTTCCAGTCTCCTTCAATCTTGGTGGTGATGTCTTCATCTTGCAGGACCACACGAGCTATCCGGCCCTGCCGCCACTCTGCAGGAGAAGCAAAAACCAGGCAGACACGATGGTCAGAGAGGGAAAAAGCACCAACAGGCTCTATTTGCTCCTGGCCCAGCTAATTAGTGGACAGATGAGCCTGTAGAAAAGCCCGTCTCCCAAGAAGAGGCACGCAGAGAAAGCTACCTTCTCATTAGAGTGAAGGAGGCTTCAGGAATCATTTGCTCTGTGGTCAAGGGGCAATTTCCTGATCCCACAGAGCTCAAAACCTCCTGGGCAGGAGCAGCGCCCAGGCCTTCTATGGACAGAAACATGCTCAGTCCTGTGCAGCCTGAGCTCTAGTTCTCCAGCTCTGCAAAACCCACCAAGAATCACTGATCAACCTCTCTGATTTTCCCTCTCCTATGAGGCAGGAAAGCTCCTACCCAAGTCCATGTCCACAGCTCTCGGTCTTTGCGAATACGGGACGTTTTTGTATACTGCATCGAGGATCTTCTCTTTCACTTGAGTGATGGTGTCACAGTTCAGCACCTTCACAGGGATCTCTGGACTGTTCTCATTGTCCGGGTTCACACAGTTTAGGATCTGGAAGGGAAGGAGAACCACACTATGTTCTAAAGGGCTTCCAACAAGCACCGAGGAGAACTGTAACCATGTGTCACAACAACCTGTTCTCATTAAATAACGACCGCCTCCCTAATTGCATCTAGTGTATCTTTGTAACGATTACTAAGAGAGAAGTCCTGAATGTCCCATTTTCATTTGCTAGAAAGAAGGTGATGCTCAATGCACAGGGAGATAAACTGTGACCCTCAAACTGCACCTTTCAAAACCTTATCTGAGGCTATTGGTACCTGCAGACCAGGGACACACCTGACTTGGGCATGGGTCTACCATCAGGAGGCTTTATTGCACTGGCAACACTCACGCTTCACAGTAGCGTCCTAATCACTGGCTGAAGGTCAGAACAACTCATGTCCAAGTGGGGAGGACAGAAGCGATTCAATGGCATCTTCTACAGCTATCACTCACCAGAGTCTTGTACTCAATCTGCTGCCGGATCAGCTTGTCCTCGCTGAGGGAGTAACGGGCTTCTCCTGTGATGGCATCAATGGGACCTTTCTCCATCTGCTGCTTGATGGCACAGTAGAGCATGAAGAGCGGCTCTCCAGCACATTCCTACACAACGAAGAGAGACAGCAAAACTAACACAGAGGTGAAGGTGCATCTCCTCCAGAGCCACCGGCCTGCACGCGCGTTCTGCACATGATTCATTGCAGCAGTGGCATAGTCCCATTGCCTCCATCTCAAGCACATGTGCAATCCAGGCTCAGCCCCGCCAGCTCCTGGAGAGGACAGCCAAAACCATGAGCTTCACTGCTCGATGGGTTTGTTGTCTTTGGCTTGGTAAACCTCTACTGAATCCACATGGCTGTAAAAACCAGGAATTTGAGATCGTGATCTCACTGTTCATTCCCATGAAGCAAATTCTATGGGGCTTCCAAAACCACAAAGAAAGTTAAAAAACATGGGAGCCCAGGCATGGAGATGTCAGAATTTCTCCTAAGTGCTAAAGAGGTGCAACAGAAACTCCGTTACATGAGAATTACACCGGGAGATCTGAGGGTTGAAGAAAGCTGAGCACAGAGGCTGTGACAGCTCGACACAGCCCATGGAACAGCAGCCCGAGTTGGAGGCATCTCCCAGCACATTTCCACCTCCCCTGCCTTGCTACTACATGGAGCCTGACTGAAGGGTTTCAAGCCCAGATGCACCCCAGGGATGACCGGTGGGTGAGACAGCAAAGCAAGCAGCAGGGTCTCAGCTCCATCCCTCCTTACCTTGAGGAACTTGTGGAGGAGGAAGGCAAACCAGTTGGTCAGCATCTTCTCAGCCACCGACTCGGTCCTAGGGAAGCCAGGAGGACACGCACGTTACAAACCCAAACCATGCATCAGAGGCCCCAAATCTCCCTGAGCAGCAGCACTCGGGCACAGCTCCTGTGGTGCTCTGGACCAGGGCTGTGGCCCTGGAGCTGGCAGGCAGCAGGATGTGGCCAGGGCTGTCCTCCCCCTCGTCGCACTGAGCTGACAGCAGCTTTGCCCGGCTGACAGCCCTGATGGGGCTGGTGACAGGGAGCCTGGTGACACTGAGCTCCTTGCACGTGGTGCAAATTACAGCCTGGCTCAGCAAATCACTGGGATTTGCAGCAGTTCCTGGCAATCAGGGACAGCCGAGTGACAATGGCAGGGAAATTGCAGCTTTCTCCCCAGTCCCACCCAATGTCCTCTCCCCACATTATGCCCAAGATTATCTCTAATTTAAATACAATGGCTCCTAATGATAGTTTTTAAGGCTGGCTCTGCAGGATGGGGAGACTTTCCTTAAAGCACCACAATCCCTTTTCCTGGGACGGGGACAGGATGGGTGGGCTGGTGGCCGAGGGTCTCACAGTCCACATCTGAGCCCCAGCTCTGCTGGGGGTGGCTGGCAGGGCTGGCAGGCAGGCAACCATTGGCCACATGGGCACATCGCTGGCTCATGGTGAGCTTGTCCACCAGCTCTCCCAGACCCTTCTCCACAGAGCTGCCTTCCAGCAGATCAACCCCTGACCTGGTCTGATGCTTCGTCTCCTTGGTTGCAACTCTGTTCCTGGTGCCTTTTCCTGCCAACGGCCTTTTGGCCACCATGTCACCAACCTGCTCAGGAGATGCCCAGTGGGCACAGCCACACACTGAGCCTCTGCCCATGCCCTGACCTGGAGCATGTCACCGTCCCACTCTGGACCTGCTTTCTCTATTGCCCCTCATCCGCTCTGCTGCCCTGAATTAGGGACTGCCTCCCGGTATGTATTTGTACAGCACCCTGCATGTTGGAAAACTCAGGCATTTAATGGAAAACACACATTATAGAAGCAACAGTGTCTGATCCCGGGTCAAGCATAAACGGGAGCCACAGATTCCAGCAAACACAAACTGACGCCAGTCGGTAAACGGACCTGGGGTCACGTTACCCATCATCTCTTCGGATCGCAACATCTGCCAGGAATTTGTGAAAACGCCTGCATATCCCCGAAGAATTTAAGCCTGAATTGATTAACTGCCTAAAAATTCATCCTACAAATTGACACACACGTTGTTCTCCCATTTAAAATCTTTCAGTCACCCAATTAAGGAGGAGAAGCACCAGCACGCGGCTGTGGAAAATGAAGAGTCGGTGATAACAAACTGAAGAATAGGTGAAAAACTCAGGAAATGATACGTTCAGGACTTCAGGGTGGATATTAATTTAATAAACTACTTTGTTGATAGAATATTAAATTAAGAATTGGCAAGCCTCCTGATTAACCCAACCAGTGGAGCAATGCTGTGTCCTGTCCCTGCGGGCTGCTCATGGCCTGACACCGGCACTGTAAAAATAACTGAAATATGGAGTGACAGAGAAGTTGGAGAGTATCGCGTGGGAGAAGGGTATCGGCTACTCCCGGGCCGAGCTGCTCCCTCCTATTTCTTTATCAGAAATACAAGATCAGCTGAACGGAACAGCAAAAAGAAACACCTCGGAGCATCTCTGTCAGATCCCATTTCTCCTTACCTTCAAGCGCTGAATCTCACTCTCATCCCAACACAGACTGACGCCGAGAGATATTTGCAGTGCATCAGTCCCGGGGACGGCCAATAATCGAGTTAATCATCCCTGCCTACACTGGCTGAGGAAAGGGGCTGCTCAGAACCTGCATCGCTGCGGGGAGCAGCAGGAGCACTCTCAGCTCCTTGCAAACGAGCCTTCCTCTGCCTTTGGGCTCGGATCGGTGCTGGACGGCTGGCTCAGCCAGCCCTGACCTGGCCTCTCTCTTCTCTCTGCTACACGAGGAGGGCTCTGCTGAGCCACAGCAAGAGCGGCCGTGGGGCTTTGTGCTGCCCCTCAGCCGGCATCGCTCCTGCTCCATCGCTGGGCTGGTATCTGAAACGCTGTTAGAGAGCTGCCTTTAAAAATAAAAAAATAAGCTCCTGCAGATTAACGGGGCAAGGGAGAATCCCTAGGCTTGGAGAAAACCCTTCTCATACCAACCACATAACAAGGGTAGAGCACAATCTGGAGATGACTTTCCAAAGGAGTCTGACACCAGCAACCAGCGCCTTGGCTGCTCCTCCGACTGTCTGAGGCACCGGGAATAAAACAAAACTAAACAAAAGGAGCTGAGAGGACCCGGAAAATAAATATGTATTTTATTAATTTTCCCTGCTCTATCTAGGTCTCTGAACTGCTGTGTGCTGCGCTCTGTGCCAGGAACCAGAGCAGCTATTTGATTTAATGTCAACTTTCTTGCTGTCTCCCGCGAGGGGTAGTCATGGAAGAAAGAGAGAGGGGAAAATGAGGAAGAAAGAGAGAAAGAACTGAGTGCCAATTATCAACTGCTGCCACCAGAGAGCTCAAAAAATGAAAAAAAAACCCCTATCTTGCTTTGTGGCTGATCACTCCTTATTAAGTCAGAGCAAGATGTTCCAGCCCAGGCTGGTTTGTGCACCAACACCAGCCAGGAGCCCGTGGGGCACAGGGCTGGGCCAGGCTCCAGAGGGAGGTTTAAGAGGGACAGGACAAGGGGTGATGGTTTTGAACTAAGAGGGGGAGATTTAGACCAGATATAAGGCAGAGATTTTTTACACCGAGGCTGGTGAGCCCCTGGCCCAGGTTTCCCGGAGAGGTGGTCAGTTCCCCCCGCCCTGGAATCATTTCAGGCCAGGTTTCCAGTGAAATGGCCAAATCCTGGTGCAGGACAGCCAGCCCCGATGCTGCTGGCATTGCCCGTGGCCCTGTCTCTTTGCCGGGTGCTGAGAGGAGGGGGGGACCCAGCTCTGATCCCCAGCCATGTATTTTTTGGAGCACTGTGAAAAGTCATTATTGATGGCTGAGGCAGAAGATGCCTTCCCAGCGACTCGTCAAACCACGGGGGAAATTAAGACGGCTTCCTTTTCCGAGATGAGTTATTGCCTCCGCAAACACAGCCAGATTTAAAGCAATTTCCTGTCAAGTATATTCATTATGGCTGGAGGAATCCCTGAAATTTTCCTAGAGCTGTGAGATCCTCCCCTCACCTTCATCCTCCTGCTCCAGCGAGATGCTGGTGGAGCCGCAGGAGCAGCGGATGGGGCAGCCGCGTTCCTGCCGCCGGCCACGGCCAGGCTCTGCAACAGCCAGGACACAAAGGGACATGGATGCAGGTGGCTCACGACACAGGGGTAGCCTTTTACTTGTGGCTGCTGATCTGGCCTACGCTGAGTTTTTCTCCCTTTTCTTTCTGCTGTTTCCCAGCACAATCTTGGCTGAGTCGCTTAATCCATTAAGCTCCTTCCCCCAGCTGTGAAACACAAATGCTGCTCTCCATCCAGGCAGGCATGGATGCTGCAAGGATAAAGCCCATAAAGACCTGCGAGGCAGCTCAGATACGTGAGGGTGAAGGTTGCAGAAGCACCCTGGTTGCTGTCAGGAGGGCGACCAACCCTTGCTGGGCAGCTTGCCTTTCCCTGATTGCCTGCCCGAGAGGTACCTTTCTTCACTAGGTCTTTAATGCTCTGCTCATCACGATAATACCACAGCTCATGGAAGACTCCTGCCCTTAAGAACCTGAAGTCCAGTAAGATGACTGGAAGAGCTGCATCGCTGCTTCTCCAGACCCTTCTGTACCTGAGCTGGTGCCTCCTCCTCCCTGCCTGGGTGCACAGGGCACTGCTTGGTACCAGCAACGTGCAGGTGATGGAGAGCTCCAGGCTTTGTGCCACTCACTGCCCCACCATGAGGTGACAGTGCTGGCATCATCGCCTGCTCTCAGCCAAGCCAGGGGAGGGGGCTGCTGCTGAGAGACACACAGCAGAGACAACACCTCTCTTGGATCCAATTTAAGACCCTGTTTGGCCATCTGTGAAATCACAGGGTAGGGCTAACCCCATGTCCTGAAGACAGGCAAGGAAATGGATGGGTCACTCAAAGTCCCCCATTCTTTCTGACACCAGCACCCTGGTCCTGCAAAGCCCTCAGATGCCACCAGCAGCCTGGCCATGCCAGCCCAGGGGACCTCAGCGACCTTCCCACAGCCCTTCCCTCCCTGTCCCCCTGCGTTACCTGCGCAGGAGCAGTTTGGGGTGGTTCTTGTTTTCCAGGTTCTTCTCGATGAGGTCGGACAGCAGCTGCTTCAGCACATCGGTGGCGTACTCCAGCTTGCCTTGCAGACCCGTCATGATGAGCGAGGCCACGTTGCCGCGATCACGCATGGAGAAGCTGCGCTGCAGCTCCAGCGTTCGGATGAAGGTCAGCAGGAAGACTTTGTTGTTGATCAGCTGAGCAAAGAGCTTCAAGGCCTTCTCTACGCTCTGCTGTCCATTCCCTTGGACCTGCGGTGGAGGAGATCATACCCATCAGCCAAGGCAAAGGAGAGCAAGGGACCGTGGGCAGCCCTGCATCACCACGGGGTCACTCTGCCATCACTAAGAGTGGGGTGAATGGTTCAACCTTGGGTGAACAAGCCAGCACGCCACCTCTCAGGGTCTCAGCACACCTGAACATGGTCTATGGCCAGTCCTGAACAAGTGTCACCCTTTCTGTCCTCCCCCAGGACTTCAGCACAACTCATCTTAATCACTGCTCCAAGCGGCACTCTCTGCATGCCATAAAGCTGCTGTTTTGAGGCTAACGGCCCTATAAATGACATACAGTTTTGCTTGTGCTGCACAAAAAGTGACACTCTTGTAAGTAAATTAAATACTAATTTAGACTATTGCTTCATTATGGGACAAGCATAAAAAATTAATTGAGGTTTTCAGCCAGTTGCAGATTCAAGTAATTTATTACAAGTGAAAATGATGAACTACATTAAGCAACTCTTCACCAAACATCTTGGAGACTTATGTATTGGTTTTACTAACGTTATGTAATTAAGCAACTGTGTAATTGGCAACACATTTATCACTTCTGCAAGTCTGTTTTTCATGAGTAAAACAAATAAAAAGCGTTCATATTTGTTTGCTGGAGCACCAGCTTATTTGGCAATTTAAACAGCGAACATAACACGTGGAACTGGAAAACTCAGGGCATGGGAACGGGCTGGGAGAGGCTGGTTCAAGGCCTGTGTGAGTTTTACCAACCCCACGGCAGCTGCTCGGTGTTGGTGGCTCACTGGAAACGGGTCTGATCTGATGCATTAACGCTAAGTGGTGCCTGCCTGGAAAAGCAATGCAGCCGTACAGAGCACAGGCCGCCAAGATCTCTTCTCTTGCATCTCTGGCTGAAGATCTGGGCCACCCCTGGTCTGTATGAAGGCAAGAGGACTCTGAGCCTGGTACCTCTGGGCATCACGGAGGGAGGGCAGCAGCCCCACGCTCCGTGGCAGATAAGATTCTTGAAGCAGCATCATTTTTTTGGCACTCTCACAGGTGAGCAGGGCCCACCGGCAAGGTCATCCGATGGACCCTCATACCTTGCCAATTTTCCTATATCCTCAGTGAAAATCTTATGCATATATTTACACACACTGGTGGAAAAAGGGAGATGGAAGCTGGTGCTAGCAGCCAAAGGGAGGCCTGGGCACGGCGCTTGCCCTCCTGTGGACACACCATGGAACAGCAGCAGCAGTAGGATGATGCTCCAGGCAGGATGTCCCCAGGCTCGCAGCCTTCCCCTGCACTGGCAGGTGATTAAGGAGGACATTAAAAGGACACCGTAACTTATCTGGTGGGTGCAATATAAAAACCTATGAAATAAAACTAACGCAACACCAGGGAGAAGAAACCGAAAGGAATCAAGGAATGTGCAATGGAGATAAACCACCAGCTTCTTAGTTAAAATTAACTCAGGGCTCATCCTGCTGACCCCAGCGCCTCTAATAAGATTTGGTATGGAAGGCATAAAGGCGCTCCAGGGTTTCATGCTGCCTTCCCTGAGGGCTCAGGGAAACTTGGAAGGGCTGGAGCACAGCCTGTTCCCTACCTCCAGCTCCCGCAGGACAGGATGGTCCTCGATGCCGGGAAAAAGGACCCTCATGGCATACGTCCGATAGTCGAGGTATGGGATCCCGGAGCGATCCAGGTCACTGGTTAATTCATTGATGTCCGTCTGCAGCTCTGCAAAAGCTATTCAGGGAGAATAGAACAAGACAGAGGAACCCAGGTGAGCTTCGGGAGCAACCACAAATGGGCCAGCTCAGGAAACCGACTGGGAGGAGACCTTGCTGTGTGGCTCAGACAGACCCTCACCCTTGGTGGCTGTCTCAGCAGCGGAGAGCAAGAGAGCAACACGCTGCACAGAGCAGATGCTGAGAACAAAAGATGCTCATGAATTTGTATGCGGTTCACACCTGCGTACACACACCTAAACCACCTTTGGAGGCTGCAGATAAAAATGAGGGTCTATTTTCATAACTCGGCACCGTCTGTATTTTCCTTTCTTCTTCTTCTCCTCCTCCTCTACCAACAGCTGCCAAAATAATCAAACCTGGTGCAGATCAAATCCAAGCAGAAGCTGCCTGCTGCAGGGGCCAGCAAGGAATTTATTCTTCATCTTGTAACAGCACATCACCGTGTTACAGAGCTGTGCGTGTCCCTGTGGGCATTCTCCAAGGTAGGAAACGCTGGCTCTGTATGGTCTCTACCCCAGCCAGGCTGTGCCCATGCTGAAGCTGTGCTCTCTCCTGCATAGATCTCATTTTTAGTCCCGTGCTTTCAAGGCTACCCTTTCAAAAGCAGCTGAACAAATGCAATGCAGCTCTCGCTCTATATGCTATAAAATTTGCAGCTTTGTATTTAGTTCCTTTCAATTCACTACGCTGCCTTCCAGCTGGAAGGACGCACAAAACAACAGCAGCACCCCTCCCCAGAAGGCTTTTCCTCCAGCCCACCAGCCACAGAAGGGCTGCCCACCTCCACCTCCGCTCCTGGGCGCAGAGACTGGGCTCAGCTGTGCTGAACCCCGCGAGCAGCAGGATCTCACCACTCCAAATAACACACAAGCCTGCCCAGAGGCAAATGCTCGAGGAGCTTCTTCCTGTCCCTCAAACCTACTCTTACTGCTCTGGGATTGCATCCTATGGACTGCGGAAGGGTCTGGACCAGCTTTCCAGCCCTCCTGCCCTCTGCCTGGGATACATGCTGCTTCTTGGAGGTCCACACCCCCTCCGCTCCCTATCTCTGTGCCTTTTTAACAGCCCTTTACTAAAAGGCCGTTAGACAAGGGGGCACATTGTGCTGGGCACCCTGGGGCTTGTGTTGTCCTCGCAATGTGACCCAGGCATGTTGTTTAAGCAGGATCAAGCTCTAATCCTATTCTCTGCACATCAGGCAGCAGAGCCGTGTCTGCCGCTTGTTGTTGCCCACCCTCCTGTGATGGGGTAGGCGAGCAAACCTCGGGGGGACATACACCCCACTCCTTGCTGCGAAAATCGGGTGACTGGGGTGGCTCTGGTGAAGAAAGGTGGGGACCAGAGCATAGAGAGTGTGCGGTCCTGGCCAGTACTCACCCTCCTTGCACTCCAAGGCCACCCGGGACTCCAGATTGTCCATCTGCATCTGCAGCCTCTTGAGGGTCAGGTCGTTCTCTCGGGACTTGCGCTTGTAGGCGATGAGGACAATGATGACGATGATGAGGAGCAGGCTGCCTCCAGCTGCAATGCTGACGATGGCTGGCAGGGTCAGGAGGCTGTCTGAGATGATGCTCACCGAACCAGGGGAGAAGATGATGCCACCAACACGCACCTATGGAGGTAAGCAGCAGCTTCGGTAAGGGTGTCAGCCTGCCCCAAAGCCCCGTCCTTCCTGGTCAGGGCACACACCCAAGGGCTGTGCAGACCCCTAAGGAAGGGGGGGTCTGAACCGCTGCTGTTTCAGCCAAGAAACAGCAACTCTGATCACCTTCAGACACAGAGGGTGCAGCCTACGTGAGCACAGGGAGGCTTCAAGTCATGATAAATGTGCCAGCCCTTCACTATCTGCGCTTTGTTCTTATTATCTGATGGCTCCATTTGACTTTCATTTTATAAGCTTTCAACCCTCTTTTGTAAGCCACGGACATTAGCAACCCTGTGATCATTTCACTGACAAGAAACCAGAGCGACTGGAAAGGAAGAACAGAGAAGGGAAGGGAAAGCCTCACATGAAGGCTGCAGAGCAAAGGGGCTGGAGGTTAATGCCAGGCCAGGCTTGGATGTGCCCTGGTCACAGATGCAGGCAGCTCCTAGCCAGGTTGCGCTCCTGTTAAATCACACTGTGATCATCTGAGTATGTTTTGGAGGCTGAACTCAAAGGGAAATAAATCACAATTACAACCTCGTTTGGGCTCTACTCAAGCACTTTGGGAGCTGCGTGCTTGGTCTGCGAGTGGAGCAGAGGCAGCAGCAGTGCTCAAAACCAAAGCAGAGGAAGACACCGAGTGTCACTGTGGAAGAGGTCGTTGATCCAACCAGTCCAGCGTTCAGCTGTTCCCGGCTGCTTCTGCTTTGGGAAAAGGCAAAACCTTTCCATCCACTTAGCAGGTCAGGTCTGGAACAAGGACTGATCAAACCTCTCCAGGAGGGAGAGCTCAGCCCACTGAAAATGGTCTCACCTACTGAAGGAAGAGCAAGTAGTACCAGAGAAAGGATGGGACCTGGTGCTGAAGGCACTGCCAGAAAGATCTGCTCCTTCAACAAAGCTCCGATAGTAGGTGCTGAGTCTCAAGGAGGGAAAAAGTTTCTCCATGCTAATCCACACCAATATTTTAAGCTTCCAACGAGACAGTCATAAAGTCATAAGACAGCCATGAAAATGAGGCTGGAGCACCTCTCTTATGAAGACAGGCTGAGAGAGTTGGGGTTGTTCAGCCTGGAGAAGAGAAGGCTCCAGGAGGACCTCATAGCAACCTTCCAATACCTGAAAGGGGCCTATAAGAAGGCAGGGGAAGATCTGTTCTCAAGGTGCTGTAGGGACAGGAGAAGGAGTAATGGTTTTAAGCTAGAAAAGGGTAGATTTAGGTTGGACATTAGGAAAAAAGTTCTTTACTATGAGGGTGGTGGAGCACTGGAACAGGTTGCCCAGAGAGGTGGTGGAGGCCCTGTCCCTGGAAACATTCAAGGTCAGGCTTGATGGGGCTCTGAGCAATCTGACCCAGTTAGAGATGTCCCTGCTTATTGTAGGGGGGTTGGACTAGATGGCCTTTAGAGGTCCCTTCCAACCCAACACATTCCATGATTCCATGATCTAAAATCCTACTGATGCTTAGGTAAGAAATCGCACTCAGTATCTGAGTGAGTCAGGGAGCTGGAGGAGAAGAAAGGATGGGAAGGGGAGAGGGATGGGATGCTGACAGGAGCCTCTGGTGCCTCACCATCACTTTGTGCTGTCCGGTGAGATTTGGCGGCTCGCACAGCAGCTGGGTCTCGGAGACGGTGACGGCACAGGGCGTTTCTCCGATCAGCACGGTGTAGTTGAGCTTTGCTCCCCCAGGAGCGGGTGGGCACAGGTTCCTGCCCTAGGGACAAGGGGACAGAAGACCGTACAAAGATGCAGAGCACTTCGTTGACTTTCACCTCATTCCCAGCTTGTGCAAATGATGGCACTCCCTCTAGAGTACCTCATTCTCCAAAGGGTGTATGAAACTCCTCTCTCTAGGATTTTTTTTCTGCTTCCCATCAGGTAAAGGTCTCCTTACCTTCAAGATGATGGGTGACCCCGGCTTCTGCTCCAGCACCCCGGTTGGGCTCAGGAGTTCAAACGTGGGGTTGGGGTAGTAGATGAACTTGGTGTCATTGTAGACAAGCAGGGACTGCACGTTGTTGAAGATAAACCCAAACTCATCCGGCCGCTCAACAGCGTCCAGGCCGGGCCGGTACTCGGTGGTGAGGGGCGGAGCGAGGCAGGCCAGCGCTGTGGCGTTCACCACCTTGCAGACCTGTGGGGAAGACGATGCTTTGAAAGACGGAAGGGAAAAACTTACTTGTCCGACCCAGAGAATGACGGTCTGGTTCCTGAAATACTATCTGAAAAGTCCAGCGGATTCAGGTTGAGCTGGAAATACTTAATCCAGGCTTGATGCCCTGCAGCCATGGGTTTTGGGGGAAATTTGCTTCCGGAGAGTGAGCTTCAAAATGAGCAGTGTTTTAAAGGAGCTAGAGGCTGGCACAGTGGATCACTGTGCCCTTTTCCTTTAGTTTTTCCTTTCTTTCCCCTTGCATCCTCTTTGGCAACACCAGCTTTGCAACAGACCCACAGCGAATACCTGGCCCTGACTACAAATTGGAGATCAGAGGGAATTCTCAAATGCCAGCGAGGGAGAGGAACGATCATCTGACATCGTGGGCTGGAGGTAACACGAAGGTCATCTCCTGCCGGGCTGAGGACACCCACAGCTCCTCCAGCCCTGGAAGCAGGGAGCTGGCTGATTTATGAGCCTCTTGCCTTATAAAGCTGCAAAAGCCCAACCACTTGGCCTCCCTCTGTGAGTGGAAGATTTAATTTCACTCAGTTTTGTGTCTTCGGAATTATTTTTGAAGCACTATAACTGCAACTGCTAGTAACAAAATTAGATGTACTCTTAAAAAGAGCTCAGATGAAAAAGGTCTTCAGAGGGTAAGGAAAGAAAGGGAATAGGAAAAGACTGCTAAGTGATTTGCCCTTTCCAAAATAATACAGATTCAGTCAGAGAGATCACTGCATAGAAACAATAGATTTCGGTTTGACTTGGTCAAGGTAATTCTGTGGGTCCTGGAGGTACGGTTCTTATTCTCAGCACACAAGAACATCGCTTAGTTCCCATCTAGCTGAGGCTTCATTTTAGTTTCTCACTCTTGGACTGAAAAATGCAGACAGGGGAAGGAGGTGGCATTCCAGATCAACCCCAAACTCTGCTACCAATTCCTTGCTTCAGGAACATCAGGGTAATAGGAGCAAGGAGGGGAAGGAGGCATAAAAATAACACCCAGCTTCACCAAAAGAGTAGAGCCCAAAGCCCGGCACTCTTCACATGGCAAGGAGAGCGCAGAGAAGCAGCACCCAGCCCTACCGCCATGACCAAGCTGCAAAGGTGGCCTGAAAGCTTCTTATTCAGAAGCAGTTCCCCTCTCCCCTTCCCTCCCTGGCCTGGTGCAGGCTTCCTGGACCCAGAGCTGCAGCAACAGGAGGTTTATTTATAGAGAGGCAGCTAGGGAGAGACTAGTTAAACATAGCAGCCTCATAGCTGGCAGGGCTCAGCGCCTAGCTCTGGGCTTTTACAGAATGAGCAGGATTAAAACAGGAGGTGTGGAGCAGCTGGGAATGATGGGGACAGCTACACCGGGACTTTCCATCGTAAGATGTCTGTAGAGCTGAGCTAGGAACTGGACGTGGAAGGATGCCGGGGACAGGAGAGCTCCTGGGGTTCAGGGGCTCTGAAAAAAAGGAGGAATTTTAGGAGTGAGACAAGTTTATCTGACCCAAGACAGAATTTGAGATGATGGAGATGACCTAAAAGGAGTCCTCCGTTTCTAGCTTTGAAAACCCTTTGGCAGTTGCTGTGTTGCTGAGGAAGTAATTTCCCATTTCGGTGTGTCAGAATCCCTCTTTCCAGGGTCCCCGGTTTGGGATAAGTCCAGGGAAACACCCTCAGAGCAGCAGCTTTTGCCACAGCAAGCCTCACCACGCAGAGAGCAACTGGCAGCAGCACCCACACGTGTGCATGCGGGTGGGGGGACCAGGGATGCTCCTCGGCACAGCCCGGCAGCACCGCGCTGACAGCAGCTACTTACGTTGACAAACTCCTTGCCATTGTACTTGACGCGGATCCTTGGCTCCTGGATCACGTCCAGGTTGGAGCCGGTGACGGTCAGAGGCGTGTGTCCGCTGCGGAGAACCAGGAGACACCTGATTAATGCATCTGGCAGGAGGGGCTGGGGCTGTGCAGAGAGACTCTGCTTGACAATAAGGATGCTTGTTGAGCTCAGAAAGATGTTTGCTGCACACACTTCAGGCGACAGCGTGGATTAATTCCCACTCCCAGAGTTGCTGGGGAGTGGTGGCTCAAGTTAGCTGGATTTTCTACTCTCAGCTGCGCCCTGTCCCACCTCACAGCACCCGGCAAGGCAGCAGGATGAGAAATGGGACCATTTAGCTGAGACTAAATACGTAAGGCAATAAATTAGTCACAGTGTTTAATGATTTACATAGTGATGTTTTTAGGGAACACAATAGATGGTAGGTGCAGTGAAGGAACTGAAGCTCTGGCATCTGGACAGCAGACACAGCAAGTTGTCACACGGAGCAGGGGAGGGATGAAGAACACCAAGTGCCATCAGGGCCAGGGAGGACACAACCCCTGAGCTACAGTCCCCTCATTCTCCTACAACCAGTGCCCCTGAGCGAAGCCTTTCACTCTTGGCTTCTCCTGTCACGTGTTAACTGGAGCAGCACAGCCCAGATTCACCCTCATCTTCAGCACCTCCGGAGCAGAGCCCAGCAGACCACCTCCACTAGCCATCTTGACCAGCCCGTCAAACCCATCCCACCCAAAACCAGACGCAATCTGGAACTTGGACTCAAAGCAAACATCTCACAGAGCCTGCTGTGAGATGCTTACTTCTTTCAGGGGCAATTTAAAAAATAATTGGAATTTGAAATGAACAGCTGGGTTATATCCCATGTGAGCACAACCATGAAGGCAACACCAGGGCATGAGTATGGCCCAGGGTTTTTATCAGCGATGACATCATGGTGATGTCACAGCGCCGACCGCCCTGTTCCTGGCAGTGAATCTGGGATAAAGAGTACCTTTTGATTTGCATCAGCTTTTTCCTTTCCTGGTGGTTACTGGTTTTGTTTTTATTCCAGAACTACAAGAAGGAGCTGTTAATGAGCATTTCTTCAGCAGATGGAAGTGGTCTTGGTTTTATCCGCGCTCCCAGAAGAGCCTGCTACTGCTGCGATGGCCATGGCCATCCCAGCTACTGCAGTAACTCCGGGCCCGATTTCAGTACATGCAAACACCACGGATGCCCAGCCCTGACAAATCCAGGACACTGGGTGGGATGCGCACTTCCAAACAGACCCTCTTTTGGCCTCTCTAGGTGTATGCAATGAGAGAAGACCCAGACCAGGTGAGCTGGTTTCTCTCCTGCTGCCGAGAACCCGCTGTCAGAGCCGTGTGTTACCTGGCGATGCTCCACTCGGGCTCGATGTGCTGCACCTTCGGGTCATCGATGTACTCAAACTGCAGGGTCCGCTCCAGCTGAGCCCGGTCGACCCTGACAGAGACGTGAACAGCTCCCAGGCCATGGGCTGATGGGGCCGACACGCAGACGATCTCGTTCATGGATCGCCTGTGCGACAGAGAAGCCGGGGAACCGTTAATACAGAAAACAACCCTTTGTCACAGAATCATAGAATTTTTTGGTTGGAAGAGACCTTTAAGGTCATCAAGTCCACCCATTACCCCACGACTGCCAGGGCACCACTAACCCATGTTCCTCAGCACCACGTCTCCACAGCTTTGAAACCCCTCCAGGGATGGGGACTCCACCCTGCTTTCAGGGAGCTGTAGAGAGCAAGAAGGCCTCCCCCGAGCCTCCTTTTTTTCAAGGCTCAACACCCCCAGGTCCCTCAGCTGCTCCTCACCAGCTTTGTGCTCTAGACCCTTCCCCAGCTTCATTGCCCTTCTCTGGCCACCCTCCAGCCCCTCAATGTCCTTCTTGGAGTGAGGGCCTCAAAACTGACCCCAGGATTTGAGGTTGGGCCTCCCCAGTGCCTAATCCAGGGGAATGATCCCTGTCCCGGTCCTGCTGGCCACACCAGTGCTGATCCAAGCCAGGATGCTGGTGGGCACACAGGTGTCCTGGTGCTGCAGAGGAGCAGCTCAAAGGCTGAGTCATCAGTCAGCCCCAGACTCTGACTCCTGCAGAGGGGATGAGCTCCTGAGACAGGCAGGAGGGTTTCAGTGGCATGGGAAGGAGGGAACAGAGCTCCGTGCAGGAGGGGACTCTTCCTGCCCACCACAAGCAAAGCGCAAGCTCCCTGAAACTCCTCTTTGTGCCAAACTGCAGCCTCCCGCATCCCTCTGTGAACCCGCTGCCTTCTGTTGGGCGTGTGAAAGCAGATGGCTGCTTTTTAAATGGGATGTATAAGCTCACTGAAAAGCCAAATTCTTCCCCTCCCCACCCCGCTGCACACACGGGCCCTTGTGAGCCGCATAAAGGAGCCCGCGAAGCCCCCGCCGGGGAAGGGCGATGCCACCGTCACCGCGGCCGCCCGGCTTTGTCTGCCCGTCAGAGCCGGGCTGACCTCGGCCTCGGCGCTGGCTGGCCGGACACAACAGACCATCTGCTTCCAGCAGAGCCCTGGAGAAGGTCGAGGCGCAGGGTAGCGAGGCGCTGTCAAAGCACAAAGGCACCGGTGGGTGGATGGATGGAGAAGGGGAGTGAGATCTGAGCAGTGCTGCTTCCACTGCCGGGATGGAGCTGCGAGGAACCGCACGGCTCTGCAGCCAGCCTGGATGCTGCTCCCACGAGAAGGGCCTGGCTGATGTCCCTGGAAGGCCGGTGTCCCTGTGTGGTCATCCTGAGGTCATCCCACCTGCCCAAACCTGCCCCCGGTTTGCCGAAAAGGCTTTGCTGTTTCCGTGGCTGAGTTTTGGAACCTCCGAGGCAAGAGGGCAGGCAGGTCTTCAGCACCTTGCTGCTGGCTTGGCACTTCAGTCAAAAACTGGCACTTTTGAAGGTCCAGCCTTCGCCATCCTCAACCTCCTGAGGCTGTGCAACATGTGGAGGTGCCTGCTCAAGGGCCGCCGTGCCCCTGCTCTGCTTCCAGCAAAGCTCCTGAGTCTCCACCTGGGCAAGGGGACGCTGCGTGGTCCTTTTCAGCGCCCTTACACCCTCCTTTCCCTCCCTAAGGAGCGTGGGTGCACCACTCAGCACTGGGCATTTCGGGGGGATTGAACAGCAGGTAGCACAACGTTCCCAGCTCACACCTTGGCACTCTCATCCACCACAACCAAGGGACAGAAACAACCTCCTAAAATATCTGAAAAAAAACTGGACTTGACTGTTTCTGTTGCTGTAATTACATGTACAGCCTTCCCACTCTCCTCCTCCTCCCTCCCTCATCTTATTCTCACTCTCCACCTAGGTTTAACTTAACCGCAAAGGCATCCTTGTGCGAGGAATCATTCAGGTTGGAAAAGACCTCTAGGATCATCAAGTCCAACCTTCATCCCAACATCTCCCTGACCCCTAGACCATGTCCCGAAGTGCCACATCTGCTCATTTTTGGACACCTCCAGGGATGGGGACTCCACCCTCCTTGCAGATTCTCAGCATGTCCCTGTGCATGCCATGCCTGTGCAGCTGAAGAGCTGCCTGCACTCCTGCCTGCTCTGCTGCCTGCACTCCTGCCTGCTCTGCCATCCTGCGCCGGCGCAGCCGCTCAGCCCCGCCAGCCTCCACCGCGCCTGCTTAGCTCTGGCGTGAGATCCAGAGTGACGCATCGCGGCTGGCAGAGCTGCTCCCCGCTCCCTGCCGTCAGTTAATTAGCTTTCTGTGCTATTATTATGTCGTCATGGTGAATCTACCCACTCCTCCGATCAGAGAGGGGGGAATGGGGGGGGGAGCTGTAATTAGGGAGAATCTCATTAGAAACTGCTTCATCTAATCAGGCTCCCCCACACCCTCGAGTACAACTGAAGTTCATTGCCTCAAAACAGGCCAAGCACAACAAAGTGCACAGCGTGACCTGGCGTGGAGGATGCTGCCGTTCATATACTGCCGCTCGCTTGGGTTAGGTTTCTGCTTGCCTGCTGTAATTAGAAGATACAGAGAATTCCAAACTCTTCCAGGTGTCGCAGGTCAGTATCTGCAGGCTGCCTGAACATAATCGTATATTTAAGGGATTATATCACAGGGGGTTCTGCTCGCAGGCTGCTTCTGCCGGAGGTAACGCTGTTACCCCTGGGCATCCGAGGAAGCAATCTGGCATCCTTGCTTTGGATACGGGGAGAAATGGTGATGGATCGGTTGCAGTGCTTAGTACTTGGAGAACTGATCTGCACTTGAAGGCCTCGGCATGTCCAGACCTCCTGAAGCACCATTCTGGGATGGACACAGAATAAGCACTGCTAATATCCCAACGTGCTCCCACGCCTGAACGCCCGCAGCTCCTGTATGGGAGAACCTCCCCGTCTTCCAGATGAGAAATTCACCTCCGGGAGCCTTTACTTTCCCAGAAACTTCCTCGGTTCCTCCTGGGAAGGCTGAGCGAGGATCTGACAGGCAGAATCCCTCTGCACATCACACCGCTTTGTCGAGGTCCCCGCACAGACTGTGCCCACGCTACGGAACGCAAACTGCCAGCTGCTCCGGGGCACCCGCGCAGGGCACGGATGTCTACGTGATGCACACAGATGTACGCTGCATGTATCTTTTTTTTAACTAAGCCCCAAGAAAACCCACTAAACCCTGCAAATGTCAACTCGGTGTTTACACTGCTGGGTAAAAAGCAAATTTGCCATAGAAATCCCAGAGGAGACCGATGGCTGCGCAGGTTTCTCAGCAGAAGGCGTGTGCGCGTCCCCGCTTCGCGCTGCCACGCAGGAGCCCACCCCTCACTCGGACCATTTCGAGGAGGCTGAGGTACCTGCAGCAGTGGCTGCAATAAAAATAGTGCGAGCTGTTGATCTGTGAGAAAAAAAACCTGGGTGTTTCTTATAAATGTTACATTTTCTTCAGAGCAGCCAGGCTGGGGGCAGGTACTGATGACTGCTATAAACATTTTACAATTGCAGCGATGTTTGCTGGAGATTTTTGGACCAGTTAACGTTGTAATGGCATTAAAATGAAGTAATGGACAGCGCTATTACTGATGCAATCCCTCCCTCGCCAAGCAAAGCTCGCTCACAGTAAGAGAGAAGACGGCTTCAGGTAATAAAAGAGGGCATAGGAGCCCACAGGACGTCCCAAATGAATTTTTGCCGTGGCTGCATATTCAGCTACAGCAGATACATGGTGGTGCAGCCCTGATAGCCAGGATGTGCATGGCAGGAGCCCGCGCTGGCCCAACTCGGCCCCTTACCCGTAGAATTCGCAGGTCTGGTTTCCCAGGAGCACTGACACGCGGCTGCCGGCTCCCAGGTAGTGCCCGGAGATGGTCACCATCGTCCCTCCCGACTCCGGACCGCGGCTGGGATTCAGAAAACTCACCGCTGGAGTCTGGGGAAATGAAAGGACAAACTCAGCGCTCAAAAGGCAGTACCACCAGCTCCAGCTTAATATGAACCGCCGGTGATGGTATCGTGGGGGCAGAGCCTGTTTCCTGTTGCTGACGGAGAGACATCCTTGGTGGGCAAGCTTAGAGCCCACTCGACATTTTATTGGTGATATTACTGCAGCAGTGCCACATCTTTAGCCTGCCTTGCACCCCCCACAGCAATCCTCTTAATAGAATTTGCAGAAAGCAGGTACCTTGTAATTTGTTTTCCATCAGTGGGTATTACCAAACTGTTTTATTGATGCTTTCACACTCCTCTCTCTGCCTCTCCTGGCAGCCTCCCAGCTCCGCTCCCCTGGTACCACCTGCTTGGCGGCTTGCTGCACCTGTCCTGTTCTCTCCACTGTTTCCACAATGCAACATGTGTTTTCTGGGTGCCACGGCGTTTGCCAAAGCAGCTTCAAAAAAAAGGCTGTTTGACCCTGGCTCCTGAACAGACCTGAGAAAAACGCACACTTCACCCTGGCGTGGGTAGTTATGGAATAATATGACAGGAGGGAGAGACTCGTCCTTCAGCTGCTCATGGTCAGCTCACGGCTCTTCTCCCAGCTGGGTCAGGAGTTGGAGTCAATGATCCTTGTGGGTCCTTTCCAACTCAGGATATTCCATGATTACCCTCGCTAATGACAATATCAGACAATCTGAACGGTAACAGCAATGGTTACGCTAAGTAGGCTTGGGAGCATTTCCTACCACCAAGAGGAGTGATTCCAAAATGCAAAACACCTCTAAAGGATGTTCTGTGTATGACTGCTCACCAGAAACCTCCTTCAGCCTCCAGCCCAACCCTGGTGGCAGTTCCCAAGGTGAAACAGGAACAAGCTGCAACGCTGCGAACACTCCAGACAACAAGAGCCCACTACGAGCCACCCTCCTGCTTCAGCCCCATCCCTGGGGCCAGGCGGCTTGCAGGAGCCCAGGGACAGAAAGGAGAAGTTTTTTTAACACATCCATGAGGTCCAGCAGCTCCCATTCACACACCAGTGACAGAGCTGCACGCCTACTGGAAAGCACAGCCCTCCTCTGCATTCAAAATCAGTTATAAACACCTCCTGGCTACGAGCATCTGATGTTTCTGGTGTGAGCATCACCTTGTTCAGGCATTGCAATCCTTGGAAATTCAAAGCATTGCCAAAAATAGAAACTTGGTCTATAACCCTGAGCAGTCACTCTTGTAAACAAGAAGACAGGAGAGCTGAAGACCCATCCTAGAGACCTGCAAAAACTCCCAGGGCTGGGGCAAGGCCAGCATCAGAGGAGGCTCTGAATGCTGGATAAGAATTCTCCATCTTCAGCTCATGATTTGGTGATAATTATGACAGATTTACAGATCCAAAGTAGCTCCAAGGTTCCATCTCCCCAGATAAAAGGGGTGTAATTAAGGTGACAGCATCGCTCCGGCGCGGTGTCAGGCACCAGATGAGCTCACCAAGGCATGAACCCTCTCAGGGTCAGAACAAAGCTCTGTTTTAAGGTACCAATCAATTTTACTACTGACTTTAACGGCATAAGCCAGCTGTAATGGAATTTGTGGCAGCGCTAAAGAGAAAAATAGAGGCCAACCAACAAAAGGAAATGATGTGCTGGAAGTTTTAGACGCCTGAGAAAAAGAAACGATATAATCAGGGTAAGTGCTGGAAATCAGAAGCAACAATGCACAGGATGATGATGCTCGGCATACGCTCACCAGGTTGCTACAAAGTACTGCTCCAAGATTCACCTCTGCAATTACCTTCCACCGGCCCCGGGTCATTATTTTACACAAAGCAAGAGAGCGTCCTCGTGCCGCGTGGAACCTGCCTTTCGGTACCAGCAAAGCTGGGGACGACACCCGCAGCGCCCTGTGATGATCAGAGGGGTTTCTGGCCCATTCGAGCAAAACGTGGGGATATTTTGACCCCCCGCTATGTTGTTGAATAACTGGAATCCCAGGGGAAGGCGTTGCTTTCTGCGCTGACAGGGTGGCAGGGGCTCGCCTGATTTATCCCTCAATTAGTTTACAAATTGTGGACAATTGGCAAGCGCTGGCATTTCCCTGCACGCAGATTCCACGAAGCACAAAATCAATGTGGCTGGATGAAGTGCCCTGTTTAGGCACGACTGGAGATGTGAGAAAACCTGGTCATGGCTTTTAAGTTTATGAATCAAGAGGCTGCTAATTAAACGACGGAAAGAAATGCCCCGCTCAACCAACGGAGAGCCACCAACCCAAAGAGCAGCTCTCCATGAAGCAGGTGCAGAAAGCCTGCACTGGAGGGGGAAAAAATAATCCCTGAATATTTGGATGCAGAATTACCCTCCCATCCCAAAGGGTATCATGGTGAAAAAACTAAATCTGTAGACACAGAAAGTAACTCAGATATATTTAGGTTTCACAGCTAGTTGATTAAAACTAATTTTCTAGCAGGACCCCCAGCTGCAGAAGGATGGACTCTGGTGTTTCTCTCCTGCTGCGTGTTTCTGTGTTCATGCAAAAAGGCCTCTTGGTGTCAGGACACCTACACATGTACAGAAACATCTGCAGAAGCAGCAAGAACCAGCACCCTTGATCCAGCCCCGTTAACTGAGCACCAAAGAAACAAGGTCCACCACAACCACAGGAAAATTGTGAGCGCTGACTCCAACTCCTTGACAATTCCTCCCACACAGAAAGTCCCCAGGTACAGAACAAAGTCACGCTTTGTGCAACGCTCCTGCTGGGATTACGACAATGCACTCTGCAAGGAGCAACCAGGACAAGAGATTCAGGAGATTATTGCTGTTTTGGAGGCGCAAAGCTGAAACCAAATGCTGTGGGAACCCTGGGTTGGGGTTCCACATAAATCCTATTTATTCTACAGACCTGTGCGAGCTCTAGATCCTGAAAACTGGGCTACCAAGAAATTCTGCAATGCCTCAGGGAAAGCATCAGGAAAAGACAGCAATTAGGGGATGTCTCCTGGTGTTGACCCCCATCCATCTGACACGAGCGCTCGCAGAGCCTGGCTGCTCCCCCGCAGCCCCCGCCTCGGCAGGACACTCACCACAAACATGTACTGCTGCGTGGACTTGGCCGTGAACTCCGGCTTGCACTCTCCGATGCACAGGAGCACTGGGCCGGAGCTGATCCCTGGAAGCGCCGGCCCCATTTCACAGACGATCCTGGAAGCAGAAATGCCGCAGTGAGGCTTTGGCAGGAGGTGCCAGCTGAGCCCTGTGCAGCTCCACGCAGGGCTGGCTTTCTCTTTTTCTTCTATTCCGCCCCCCCCTTTAACTTTGATATCTGCCTATTTAGAAGAACTTAATTACTGAGTCTATTTTTACCCTGTGTAGTAATTTAAAGAAAAAAAAAAAAATCAAAAGTAGACATAATTATTACAAGCTGTAAACTCCAGAGCAAAGCAGAGCACTAATGGCAATATATTAGCCAGTAGCAAAGTGAGTGCGAAGTCCTTAGAGTAACAGATGAGTTCATTAAGGGAAGAGCTCACTCTGCAGTCTCCCAGTTAATCAAAAATGGAGGAAGCTGCTGTGACGGATGCACTCAGCCCCTGAACCAAGCCAGCAGCGCTTTGGTGCAGGCTCCACAGGAGGTAAAGGCTTGAGCTGTAGTTGGGCCAAGATCTCCTCTAGAAAACCCACAAAGGAACAGCCTCACCCAGTGAACATCAATACAGAGGAGCCTGGAACACAATCATGCGATTAACACATGAATAGTGGGTGACTTTTGCAGGACTCATTGATCAAGGGACAAAGGAAGCTGTGGGTACAAGCAGTCTCATCCATACCTTTCCCATCCCATGGAATTTGAGACCACCACTTTATCCCATAAATATAACAGCCTGAGTGAGACCTGCACAGTGGGGATCTCTCCACGGGCTGGGACATCTCTCAAGGTTGCTCCTTGCGGCAGAAGAGACCTTGTACCAACAACAGACCTTTGGTTAAGTGACCGGTATCACGCGTAACGTTGTAGCATGGTAGCCTTGGTTTGTGCCTTGGTAACTTTGATCTGTGCCTCGATAGTTTTGGATCACTGTTCAAATGACTGTGTTACTCAGTAACAGAGTGAATCTTGCCATCAAACTTTGGTAAGTCACACTTTCACCACATCATATTAAAGCCACTTTTCCTAAAACCTTTGACAGTGGTCCTTTCAGCGACCTAAACCACCCCTTCGTGACACATGCTTGGGGACGACAGAGCCAGCCATGGAGAGCTGCCTTGACCAGCACAGAACACACTGATGCTGGCAAAAGGACCTAGTGGCACTGAAAGGCACCAATCTTGTTCTCCTCACGTGGTCCTGCTCATCTCTGCGGGAACGTCCCAAGGCAGAGAAAGCCCTAAGGACAGGAGAGCTGCTGGGGTTAACCACAGCAGGCCAGGCTGGAAGATGAGGAAACCCTACAGAGTTTGAAATCCAAAAATCCCAGGACATTCCCAGGGAATGCCTTCTGGAGACGAGACCAAGCAAATGCCTGTCATGGCAGAAGGTCTGAGAGAGGTTTTCAAAGGGACATCAGCTGGCAGGGCTCTCTAGCCACACCTAAAGGGGATGGATGCTGCTTGATCTCATGGCAACACTGGAAAGAGAAACTCAAGAGCATCCTGCCAGGCACGGGAAGCCTCAGGACAGGAGCAACCTGCCTTGGGGCAGGGGGGATGAGACACTTGTTGGTGTCCAGCCCTGACAGTGAGAGCAGAGGAAGATCCAGAGCATCCTTCCCTGGGGAGGGGCTGAAAGAGCCTTCACAAAGCAGCAAGGAGGACGCTCGCTCTTCTGCCAATCACGTGCAAATGCATAAAAGGCTCCAATTTGTGAAGGCAGCATTTCAGCTGCCTTCGGCAGCATTAAATTCTCTGCAAATAAAATAAAATAAAAAGACTAAAGGAAAAAAGGACCCGCAGACAGCATGCACAGGTGATGCCAGGAGGCCTAACGAAATACATACATGCTAGTAAAGAGCTCTAATGCAAAAGTCCTTACTGCGGCACATCAAAACGGGTTGCCTAGAGAGACGCTGCCTTTGGAGAACAGGAGCTGAAGCATCTCAGCTGTGTGCCTTCATCTGCCACGTGCTCCTCTCGCTGCCTTTCATCCAGACATCGCCCATGCACCTCTCTCTCCTCTGCCTGCTCTTTCATCGCTTCTCCTCCCGCAAAGCAGCATCAGCGGGGCAAGGAGACAGGGCTCCTGAGCTGCTGGGGTGGGCAGGGTGGCATCTGGGAGCTGCAATCTCTGCTCCTGCCAGCCCACAGCCAAACGAAGCAAGGTGGAGCAATTCCTGACATCCCGATGCAAGGACACAGCGCTGTATCCGGGGGGGAAACACTGAATACTCAAATACTCAACTGTTTGCCAGTAAAGCAGCTGCCGTAGGGTACCAGGCATGGGACGGGGCAGAAGTGGGCCTGGTTACACCTGATCCCCATTCCCGATAAAAGCCAAATTCCCAGCAGGTACCTTGTTACAAAATGATGCATTCGGCAGAGCTGTAGGGTGCTGATTGCTGGGCTAAGTGGCCCTTTCACCAACATTAACCTAATTGCTGGCTGATAGATTGCGTGGCTGGAGCATATGGTGAGTCATTACAGTCTTGGAATTCGGTCTGCCCACAGAACCCTTAAGAGGGTCCTTTTATCTGTATTCATCTTTAAAAGGCAGCTCTCATGCTAACGCTTGCTGTTATCTGCCCAGGGTAAATGTTTTAATGATGTTAACAAACTTTGAAAGCTCAAGAGCCGTAATTAGAGTCATGATTATAAAATCAGGGCTTCGTACCATCAAAGGAGGATAATGTTATAATTTTCCGTCCTTTATTTGAAAAATAAAATAAAACAAAATAGTGCTCAGCAGAACAGCCCCAACCGCTAGCAGCGGCAGCACTATCAGAGACATTCCTGCCAAAACAGCAACGATGCTTTGCACGCCCGGAGATCCAGTGATCTCATGGTGTCCTGATGCACTCACTGCGCATCCGCGCTGCCCGAACGGGACGTTAACGTCATTTCTGTCTTGCAGATGGGGAAACAAAGACAAAAGCGAGCAAAAACCAAGCCAGCACCAACACGGGCTAGTGACAGGTCCTTCCTCTGTGCTGGAGATCAGGCTGGGACCCACCAAATGCATTTCACCACCAGAGGACAACTGCTGCTCCTGAAGCTGGGGCAGATCCGTGCTGCTGGGACCACTCATGGGGCCAGGGCTTCCCCATGCTCACTGTGAGCGGCCACGGCCCTGCTGCACCGGCCATCATCCTGGTGCCCAGCAGGAGAGATCTGACAATCCAAGGGGGGACATCACACATGGCTCCTCTCCTGCCCTGCACAAACGAGCCCCAGCACACCCCTCAGCACCTTGGCGACACCAGAACAACTCACCCCCAAACAGCAACAGGAGCTCCTGCCACTTTGGGAGGTTTATTCGCCCGTCCTCTGTTCCATGCCTATTTTCTAATTTTTGGTTGACATTTTTCTTAGTGAAATAAATGAATTGACTCCAGTGGAGGCCCATTCGGATTAAGCGGCTGTCACCGCCTCGCCCGCCTAACAAATGGCTGCGTGCAGGCGGCAGTGCCGGCTGAATTTCAAGTGCGATGAGGAGCAGAGGGGGCAGAGAGGCTCGACAGCAAGGTGCTCGTCAGAAAAGTTGCTTAGCAAAGCAGGAACCGCAGCGTGGATGGAAACAAAACACTTAAGAAAAGCTTAAAGGGGCTTCTTAACCCCACCAGAGAGCATCCAAGCACCTCATCCCCTTCTGCTGTAGGGATGGCGTGCCCAGGTCCAGGCACCATCCACCTCCAGATCCCTTCCTGCAGGGCTGCAAAGGGTGGAGAGATGGTGCCTGGGATCCGGATGAGTTATTGGCCTCCTGGGTGTTTGCTGGGGGTCAAGGAAGAGGCTCAGTGCAGGCTGGCCAGCCCTGGGGACCCGCGGTGGGGTGGGTGAGGTCTGCGAGGCCACTCACTGTTCTGCGACGACGTACTGCTCGGGCAGGGGCGTGCACTGCACCCCAGCGACCTGCACCCCATGGGCAATCTCCGAGAAGTCCAGGCCCAGGTTCACGCCACGGATGGTCACCCTCGTCCCTCCTTCTGGGGGGCCTGACACTGTCAGGATCTAGAGGGAAACAAAACACAGGACAGTTGAGCTGGTGTCCCCACAACACTCGTGTTTCTTCAACCCCGTCCCTGGCTTGGAAACAGACTTTTGCTTTGTGGGCTGCTCAGGGAAGCCAAGTGCTGCAACTTCCAGCTGCTCCTGCTGCCAAACACAGGCCAGTGCCACCTTCTCATAACTCCTCTGGATGTCTCAGAGAAGCCCCATGATGCTGAAGTCCATCTGTGCCGTGCTCCAAGACAGAACATCAAGGTCCTGGAGCTAGCCAAGTGGTGTGGGCAATGCCATCCCCCAGAAAGCCTTGCAGAAGGGTAAGAGACTTGCTCCTTTTCATATATACAGAAGATGGTAAGTCACCTTCCAGAAGTAGCCTGCTGCTGTGGACAACTTTAACTCCTGCCTTGGCTGTTCTCTCAACGTTAATGTCACATTTTATTAGTAAGCTGGCACCTCAAATGAGTTACAGATGTTAAGGGGTGAGGTGTGTACTTTGAAGCTGCCTGTTCATAGCCTGCCTCAGCCATAATCATCTCTGCTTCTGTAGACCTTCATTAAGGACAATATTACCTTCCGTTAGGCATATAAATTACAATCATGTATAGTCACAAAATTTGGCCCCAGGACTCTCAAACAGTTGTCCTGAATCTGCTACCGGTCTGTTGTTGCTCCTGGGTGAGTTACTCATCTTCCCTCTGCTACAGCTGGTATTAATAAATAAACATAATCCATAATAATGCAATCTAATTAATTTAATGGATAAATCTTGTTTACGCTTCTTTGTTCCACCCTTGTCTTTGGCAAAAGACTTGAGCTCTTCAAAGCCTTCTCCTTAGCATTTCCAGATGGATGGCTGCTTTTCCTTTACCTTCTCAAGAGCCCGCTGTTCCCTGGACTTAAGCAGATGAGGAAGGTGGCAAAACACCAGCCCCACCACGAGAACCCAGCACCATGGGCCGGGTGCTCCCCAAAGCAGCCCCTATGAGACCCCCTGCACTTTCCAGTGCCATGGGGCACGTCTCCTCCTTCCCACCCCACACAAGCCACCAGTGCCACCAGGACACCATGTTCCCCATCGCTTCTGTGCCTCCAAGTTCCCCTCACCATCCCTCTGCATTTAAATCCCAGCTGAAGCCATTTTCCTCCTCTCTTGCTCGCTCTCCATTTCTGCTCCCCTTTAAGGTGCTGCTGTTGAATTTGGGGTTCGCCCAGCTCCACACACCCAGCACAGCCACGAGCCCCCCTGCCCATCAAACCACCACCTCCTTCCTCTGCCTATGCTGCAATTTCTACCTCCCTCTCCCCTCGACCAAGGCTTCTAATTTATTCCCCATACCCTGTCTGTTGGGCTGCTGTTCTCTGTACCTCTTACCGCAGCGTGTCTTGTACCGTTTAGCTCCGTGAAGCACTTTGGGCCCATAAAAGACACTACAAAAGCACGCTGGAGTGCATTACACCGAGTCCTGAAGGCCTGCGCTGGCATCGCTGGTGGGGGATCACCTGAACTCGGCACTTCACGCACTTGACAGTTACAACTGTCCTTTGCCGCTCTGGATAATGTTAAAACACGTTCGCCGGAGCACTTACACCGCCGGGCTCGTCGTCTCATCGCTGTTCAGCAAACAGTCACAGTTTGCCATTTCCCGACCTTACCACAACCAGCGGAGCCAGCCGGCCTCGCCGAACAAAGCCGAGCTGATGCTGTATTTTGAAAATGTCCTGACCTGGAAAATCCCCGATAACGGAGCTCCACTCGACCTAGATTTTAGTGGCCGCTAATTGAACAGTTTTGAAGTAACTGTGCCATAAAGCAGCCCCAGGGTTAGAACAGATGCATTCAATTAATTACAGCTGGAGAGATTCGGTCAAAATCACAGGGAGAAGATAAGTCTTAAAGGTCCCGTTGCACGGAGAGCTGGGGACCCCTCCGAGCAGCACCCCTGGGTCACCTCCTTGTGCTGCAGACACGTGGTGGAGGCACCTCCAGCAAACCCAGCCTGGGGCAGCCGCTGACAGCCTGGGCTGCCTTAAACCCCCAGTCTGGCGGTGCTGGGGAGCTGCTCTGGCTGCGGGGCCGGCTGCAATGACAGTCCAGATTTCTGCTCTGAGACAGATGGGATCAGGAAGAAATCTTCCCCAATTTCAGGAAGTTTTGCTGGCTTTTCACTCAGAGGTCTGTGGAAGACTAAGGGCAACCTGCAAAGGGCAGCTCAGCAAACCCAAGGCCACTACCAGGAATTGTACAGTTGCTGTTCAGGGGTCTGCACCTCTGCTGGAAGGTTTTTTAGGTTGTTTGTAAAACTGAAAGTCACTGAGATGTAGAGTGGGCTGCGGGAGGCAGGGCCTTTGGTTTCACTGATCTCCCAAATTACTGTGAGCAGGTCACCTCTCCCCTCTGCACCAGCCTCACCTGGCACAAAACCAATCAGCCATCCACCACCCCTAACAAAGCATGTTCCTGCTGCTGAGGGAAAGGATTTATGCGGGTGTGAAGCATTGTGTTAGTCACAGAAAGGATCCAAAGCCAGGGATGCAGCGGGAGGTGGAAGCAGCTTGGTTACCCTTACGCTCAGCCAAGGGATGCAGATGCACCACTGCATTTCTGTTGTTGCTGCTTCCTGCCTGACACCAAGGTAGAAAACTTGAAACTGAGGTTGGAATCCAAGGGATCCCAGGGATCCAGGAGCCCTGATGCGGGGCTAGCACACTTCCCTCCCCAGACCCTGCTCTAACGATGCAGGATAGATGTTCCCAGCCTCACTTCTTGCCAGTTGCGTGGTTCAGCGTTCCTGACATCAAGCACTATTTAGCCTCCAGAAGAAGTCTGTGCACAAGACACAGACCCAGGGCTGGCTGTGGGTTGGGTGGATGGGGCTTTCCTCAGAGCTGGGGGCAAGCCTGCGACCGTTCTGCACAATAACCACTTGGCATCTGTCAGGGTGTGGAGGGAGCGCCTGGCTTGCAGAATAAATGGCATAACCCCTGCCCCCTCCCAAAATGTCATCCACCTTCATTCTCTTTGTCTTTTTTCATCCTGCTCTAAGCTAGCTGGATCCCAGCTGATGAGCCCAGCAGGGAACCAGCACATAAGCATTGTCATCCCGGCGTGATCCCTCCTTGTCTCTGCCTTAGCTGATAGCACATTCAGAACCTAATTGTTATCTCAGCAGAGCAACTCCATTATTCAGCCTGACACTGCCCCCCCTTCAGCTGTTTGTTGCACTGATGTTATATTAATGAGGCCTGCAAATAAATGAATAGGAGATCAGAGTGCCACTTGTTCGCAAGAAAGCTGATTTTTATTTATTTATTGCTAAGACCACAGACCGTGTGGAAGTTTGACGCTGCTAAAGGGACACTATCGGTGACAGCTGAGCCTCTCCCTCGGAAAAAGAAAAGGGCTGCGTATATCCTACTGCTCATTTGCTTTGGTGACTATTAAAACACAATTTCTTCTACTAGTTCTGCGTCCCCCGAAGGCACTGGCACCTGGCAGCCAGGCCCTCGGCCTCCAGCTGGACAGAAAAAGTGGACCTGGCCAGATGAAGCAAAAGGAGTGAAACCAGCTCGCATTAAAAGCTCTTTTAGCATGAGACCAGCGATGCCTGCTTTAAACGTGCCAGGAGCAGCTCAGTCCCAGCAGAGCTCTGCAGCACTGGACTCTGCAAAATGGTACCTAAAATACCGAAAAAGCTCGGATGCCAGTAGAAAGGACCCAACAGCAGTAAAGGCTGTAGAGGTCTCATGGTCTCCCAGACAATCTCCTACACTTCTCCCAAGGAGAAGGGGGATGAGAGAAGTTAACTTGTGCTGTTGGAAGGTTTGGGTTTAGGAGTATCGACCTGCAGGGTTTCTGCTGGGACTCTGCCATTTTCTGCAGACCCAACTGCTCAGGAACTCGGCAAAATTATGTCAGAGTTTTCAGCCCTATACAGGGCCCTTCCCATCAGAAGACCTCATAGCACACAAAAAAGGACACTAGTTCCCTCCGCTTCCCTCCTCCTTTTTCTACAACAGTGAAAACTGCAAACTTGACTTTCATTAAAAAAAAGGAAAAGAAAAGCTGTGGATTCATAAGGAGAAAGGTAGGAGGTGGAGCTCGAGGAAAAACACCAAACACTGCAAGACCTGTGATGAAATCACTGCCGCTCACAGCACTGCCAGAGCCAGCCAAGGCCATGGGATAATACATCCCCCAAACCTGTATTTTCCCTCCCCGACCTTCACTGTGCAAGAAGCCAATCTGCCAACCAAAGCACAGACATTTCCTCCTCCAGTCTCTCATCTCCAAATCCACCCAGGGCAATCTCCTGAGACTCAAAACATCCCCTGGGGAGGCACCCTGCGCTTCCCACTTGGAAGGCTGAGAAACAGACCTGGTTATGGAGACAAGAAATCTGTAACAGCAGAGCTCTGCTCTTTTCTCCTTGGACAGAGACCAAAAGTCTTGCTTTCAAGCTGGACAGTGATGAAACACTCGGTAGCAGCACCGTGCCCGCAGCCAGCCGCGACAGCCAGCCTGGCAGCAGGCATGTGCAAGTCACTTGGTGGCTGGAGCAGAGTGCTTTTCCCCTTCTCTGCTTAGCTCAAGGAGGGGTAAATAAATAAATCTAAGATTTCTTCAATGTTACAACTGTCTGAACGGTTTGTGGCGAAGAAAATCTCAGGGAGAGGCTGTTTTGCTGCTTGCATCTTGTAGCGTAAGCTTGTGCGAAGTAGAAGAGCCCTCAGATAAGAAAACTTGGGTTTCTGAGTACTGGCAGGACAAGGTGAATATCCAGGCAAGCCTTCAAGGCTCATTTTCTCTCTGTAAAGACAGCTCTGACTTGCCAAGCAAACTAACAGGAACCCCAACAAGGACAGGACAGACTCTCCACATTTCTTAGCGCTTTCTCGTCTCTGCACAGTCTGCAGCAGCATCGCTCCTCAGCAGCCTCACAAGCTCACAAAACACCGCACAGGAGAAACAACCACCCATCAAAGGTGCAAGGTGGCTGGGCAGAAGGTCTAAGAAAAAAATACCACAGAAATACCCTGCGGGATGGAGGGACCCTTCTCAGCAGTGTTCTCCTCCAGTCAGACCCAGCCTCTGTGGTGTCCTCCTCTCCTCCATAAACAGGAGGCTGATGCCTCGCAGGGAGTCTGAGCATGAGCTAAGCTGGTGTAGAAGCTAATTGGAGTTAGGAGGAAACTTCTACACGTACTGAGGTCCTTACTCAGCTGGCAGATGTTTGTGTGCCGAGAAGCTGTGCCCTGAGCATCGGTGCAACAGGCTGCTTTGATTCAACACCATTTTACGCCCGTGCCCTCCGCCTGCTGCAGTACAGACACACGCTCAGGGCAAGGGAGGCTTTTGGGGGGAGTTAATTAAGTGAGAAACCAAACCCTTCTTTCATTCCCACCTGATAGGAGTGTCAATCCTAATAGTAACATTAACAGACCGAGCGCAGTTTTACCGGTAAAAATGCTCCTGGGGGACATTTTGCATCCCTCAGTGGTCTGAACAGAAGCATCAACTATAGACTAATTAGCTCCCTGGCTTAATTACCATTCTTGCAACCGTCCATAGCGGTCACCCCAATGCTGGTAGCATCACTGGCGAGCAACAGAGCGGGCTGCACACTCTGGCCACGTGCCGGCGGATCCGCACATTAATTCCACAGAAAGCAGCAGAGCGTTTTATCCCCTGCTCTTCGGCGCCGGGTGGACATGGGTGGAGTTCCAGACGCGAGGGAGACGGGCACAAATCCACTTTGGAAGGGGAAGGGGCTGCAGGCGCGCGCTCTTACCTCGGTGATGCGAGGGTTGGAGCACTTGACGTTCCTGCTGGACCAGTCGAGCCAGGGCTGGGCGGCCGGCGAGCTGCAGTGCGGCCGCAGCGTGCACTTGGCCTCGCCGCTGCACCAGCCGCACTCGAACTTGGGGTCGGCTTTCAGGCAGAGCCCGCAGCTCTCGCGCTGGGCCGCGCACTTGTAGAGGTGCACTGCGGGCGAGAGGGGACGGGCGCTCAGGACAAAGTCAAGAATTGGAATATTCACACGGGCTACGGCTGCTTTCGGGCTTATAAACAAAAGCGCAAGGATGTGGACCTGCTGGAGAGGGTCTAGAGGAGGTCACAGCAACGACGCAAGGGCTGGAAGCCCTCTGCTGGGAGGCCAGGCTGGGAGAGTTGGGCTTGTTCAGCCTGGAGAAGACCTTATTGTGGCCTTTCAGTACTTAGAGAGGATCTATAAAAAGACTTTTGAGCAGGGCCTGTTGAGACAGGACAAGGGGTGATGGTTTTAAACTAAAAGAAGGAGATTTAGCCTACAGAGAAGGAAGGAATTGTTGATGCTGAGGGTGGTGAGAGCCTGGCCCAGGTTGCCCAGAGAGGTGGTGGCTGCCCCATCCCTGGAACCATTGCAGGTGAGGTTGGCCGGGGCCCTGAGCAACCTGCTCTGGTTGCAGATGTCCCTGCTCCCTGCAGGGGGGTTGGATCAGATGAGCTTTAAAGGTCCCTTCCCACCCAAACCCGTCTATGCTGAGTTTTGACTTAACGAGCCACAGACGGGGCTTGCACCTGTGGTTTCCCAACCAAGGCTGTATCAGTGGCACTTAGTGAGCACCACTGTCAGCGAAGCAGAGTGAGCTGCTGTCATCCAAAGCAGGATCCATCGGGACCACAACATCTCTGCCTGCAGCCACAGTGATGGCAGATAACGCCGCTCTGCCCCAGCAGCCACTTTCCAGCCCCCATCACCTTCCAAAAGCCAAACTTGAAAGCCAACCCAAGCAGACGTTACCTTTCAGATCCTCCGGGTTGTCAATAACAAAGTTCCCGTTCCAAACCACAGCAAAGTCCACTGCTAAGTTGCTGATGTCCATCCCATCATAGAGATACTGCAGGAGAAGATTGAGAATTAAATGCTTGGGAGGATGTATCAGAGACACTAACAGGAAAACAAGATTTTTTTCTAAAGAAACTGTGATCATTCCCTGCTTAAAAATATGTGCTGATGCCTGAACCGCCACACTTCTACACTTCAGCTCCAGGGTCCTGCTTTGGTTCCCTCCTCCTCACCAGGAAGAGATAATTAAATCAGATCTAGTCCTTGGGAGAGGTAATAGATTAATTATTCCACTCACAGTGGTTGCTCTTGTCACTCAGTCTCTAGCTTATCAATACAGCCCCTCCAGTTAATCAGACTGGAAGGACTGCTGCCTTCAGGCTATCTTCTTATACAGTCACCATGCACCCTAGTGTGACTGGGAGCTTAAAAATCACGCTGCACAGCTTCGGCTGATGAAATAGGCAACAGCTGAGGAAAAATAGCTGGTGCAGAGGGGTCCTTTCCCTGCCTCTGCCTCAGCCTCACCCAGGATTGCGCTGGCTGGAATTATTCACCTTCTCATGGACATCCTGGGGGCTGTGGCTGAGTGAATCCGGATGCTTTCGGTGAATTCCCAGCATATTCTGAAATTCCCATTATCACAATAAGCACTGACGAGGCCTCATTCTGACGCTCTCTTTTTAAGTCAACCAAAAAGACTTAAAAAGCTGAGTGAACATTGCCCTCCTCTTTGGGATGGGGGAATGATGATTAAACCAAAGCTGACTGCTTTCACTGTCCCTGTGCAATAGTTGCACAGTTTTAACTCACATTTGGTTGTACTGATTCACCTTGTCTGGGTTTTGCTAAGCTGGCACGAAACCAGATCTTCTGTACAAGTGGCAGAGCTGTGAGTACAGAACCGCCCTTACTTTATCTACCTACCGCTTCGCATTAGTCTACCAGGAACAAGAATGCTTCTTTAATGTTTATAAATCGTTTTGGGTAGGAAAAGTACTCTATAGTATTAATACATTTATTATCCACCAAGCTGCAAGGCCCAAAGACGGCCAGTGATATATAAATATCCAGTGAAATTTTTAAAAATGCAAAACCTCATTAACAATTTAAGACCATCTGTGCTGAATATTAAAGTAGACCCTGTTCTGCTGCCTAAAACAAACTGGATGTGCCCTGTCTGCCCAAGGACCTCTTTGAACGGCCGGTGAGGAGGGAAGGACCACGCGCCTCCCTGCACATCCTCCGGCTGATGCGTGCCACGCAGACGTGGGCTGCAGCTCGGGGGCCGGCTGGCATGTGCCAGACGTGTTTCAGCATCCCCGAGTACCTGTCACCGTGACTTTGGGTGTTCTGGGGTAAAATCCTGCCAGGTCCATCAGCAGGGCTACGCCTCGTCCCACGGAGGAGAGCCATCCTCCCTTGCCTGCTTCTCCAGCAGCATCATTCAGATCATTTCCCTCCCTCTGCTACTCAAGGCTTTCTCCCTTGGCAGTTTTTTCCCCCTCCTTCCCTGCACCACGCTGCTACAGCATTACTGTATTCACCCAGCCACCGTGACCTGGAATTCGACAGCTCCCCGATAAGGGGTCTGTGATTTGCCTTATCTCCCCCCGCGTGAATAAGGTCCCCTTAACACCTTCCTCGCGTCCCCTCCTCCTCCTCCTCTTCCCCTCGCTGACCCCCCGCAGTCAGACACGGAACCACCAGATAAAGGATCTTCTCCTATAATGAAACACCTCGCATGCCCACGGCAGGCTCCCACCTGGAATTTGGGATTAGTTTAACTCCGGGATGTTTTGCTCTCCCCACAGCTAAGCCCACCCCCTTTCATAGCTATTCAGAGCTGAGACCCCCCCTTTTTTGGGCACCTTTTGGGCACGTTCCCTTCCCGGTGCCTCACCGAGCTGTTCTGGCACTGGACGCTGGAGCTGTTGAAGCGCAGGGCGGGCACGCGATGGATCACGCCCTGGATGCTGAGGACACACTCGTAGCCGCGCTGCCCAGACTGGGGCTGGGGCAGGTTCCTCGCCTTCAGCGTGATGGGTTTCACCTCTCCCACCGGGATCAGGATCTCCTCTGTCGGGGAGAGCTGAGGACAGTCCTGGGGGGCCATAAAAGAGATGGGGAGGTTACAGTGGTGGTGGTGTGTCCGTAGGTCTGGTCAGGTCTCACCTCTGGCAGCAGGGCTGATGTCCCAGCACATCCCCAGTGCACAGGACCAGCCACTTCTCGCTCCCCCCATGCAGTGCAGAAATAAAGAACATAGAATCATAGAATCATTCTGGTTGGAAAAGCCTTTCAAGATCATAGAATCATAGAACCCTTCAGGTTGGAAGAGACCCTTGGGATCATCGAGTCCAACCATCAAGATCGAGTCCAGCTGTTAAAGAAACCACGAAGAAACCCAAAGTGCAGCCCCCCTGCTCTGGGACTGGCACTGATTTTCTCACTGCAGTCGTGGAAGAAGGGACACTGCTATTTGGGGAATAAATCGAAGGTGTCCTCCCCGCTCTGAGCTTGCCACAGGTTTTATCTGTGGAGACACAAGCTCTGGCCCTGCCCTCCCGCAGCAGCAGCATGTTATCAGCTGCTCCAGGAGGGCGATGGGCTGCTCCAGCCTCCCGCTGCATCCCTGGGCCTCCTCCTAATCCCATTTCCCTCCTCACAGCCCTCGGCTGTGTGCTGCTTCAGAGCGGGACTGAGCAGCGTGGGATGAGCTTCCCTCTCACTACCAGGTACTGCTCCGCTCTGCTTTATGTGGGAAAAATGATACCATTAATTTCTGAGGCGACGTTAATTTCTGCTCTATCTGCTCTCACGCTGACCATGCTCTGACACCTCTGGCCTTTCTGAACACGTAGCCAGCTCAGGGCAATGCTCTCACAGCTTATTCCTTAGCCGAGGGATGCCCGAATGGGATTTGTGCCTTCACTGGGCGGGCGGACAAAGCGTTGGGACCTGAACGGCCCTTTCCATCTCTACAGCAACACTCTTCCCTGCTCTGTGCTTCTGGGAAGTAGAGGATGTCCCAGGATGTCCAAGGACGGGAGGATTTGGTTGCAGCCAGTATCCAGAAGAGTAGAATAGAATTATAGAATCATTTTGGTTGGAAGAGACCTTTAAGATCACTGAGTCCAACCGTTCCCCCAGCACTGCCAGGGCACCACTAACCCATGTCCCTCAGCAACACATCTCCAAGGCCTGGAAAGCCCTCCAGGGATGGGGACTCCACCACTGCCCTGCCCAGCCTGGCACAGCCCTTCACAGCCCTTTCAGGGAAGAAATTGCTTCTAATGTCCACCCTAAACCTCCCCTGGCAGGGGGCAAAGCTCACAACTTTGCTATGCAAGACACTGTTTGCAAAATCACAAGGAAACTCTCCCTGCAAACATCATTCTGCTGATGAGCAAATCTCCAGCTCCCCACAAGCACAAAGTAGATGTCTAAATGATACTCAAGATGAAGTGCAAAAAAAAAGACCTAGCAGTGCCTGGTGATCATATGACATTCCTCCCGTAAGATCTCCACGTCCTAAATATTATCTCTTCATAACACACTGGGAGATACAGTTTTTCCTCAATTTATATACCAGGAACTGCAACATGCAGAGACAAAGGCTCTGACCGCCAGAAGCATTTACATTCTGTTTAGCTCTAATTTGCTTTGATCTAATGGAACTAGGTACCTAAGTACCTGTAACTATCTGACACTAAATCATTAATCCCAAGCTAAAGTAGAAGTTTGAGAAAAAACTGGACTGCCGTCTCCCTTCCCTCTGTCAAATCCCAGACTGGCATCCCAAGCCCTTTGCCACCCTGCCTAGCAATTAAAGTACATCATCTGGAGGAGCAAGAAGAGCCGTCCTCACCAGGCTCCCTCCCACCAGGACTGTGTATCCAGGGAGAAAATCCCCGTCCCTCACTAACGACCATGAAACGTGCCAAGCCGCGCTCCCTCCCCAGCTCACAGCCAGGCCGATGGGATGTTGTTTCACTACTGGCTCAGGCGAGTTGTAAATGAGAAACAGATGCTACCCCAGTTTGGAGAAGCCAGTAGCTTAAAGTGCTGCCTCATAAACCTTTTTCGTGGCACTTTTCCTTATATATATTTTTAATTTTATTCCTAACAGGGACTTTCACGGATTAACAGCCAAGAGCGATTTAAGACTCCACAGCCGGGAAGCAGGCTGTGCTGGGAAGGAAAGGAAAGCCCTTCTCTGCAGTGGAGCAGGTTCCCAGGCTGGAAGGGAATGCCACCACGAAGCTCAGCTCTGAGGTTGCCCCAGACCCTGGTATCATGGATCCAACCCCCAGCTCAGCCGTTACACCACCACCAGCAAACTCCTCAGATTCAGGGCATTTTTCCATCCATCCAAGCTGACTTTGCACGGACGTTCCTTCCTCTTCCTCATGCCCCACACACCGTACCGCCTCCTACTCGAGATCTGGCTGTCTTTAAGGTTTTGCATTTAACCTCAAAGTCACATCAAGGACCAATGGGAGACAAATGGCTCCACTCCAGAGAGGTCCCCAGCTCTGTGGAAAGCCCAAGTTTGGGAGGAAAGGCATCCTGGAGCCGCAGTCTTTTGTCACATTGTGATTGAAAACAAAAAATCTCCAACCACACCACCGGTGGGAGAACCTCGGTGCAGAAACCTGAAAATAATGAATATGTTATGGACCATTATCCTTCCTGGCCACTGCCATCCGTGAGATGACTGCTAAAGAAATGCTTCTTCCTTTAGAGACACGGGAGAGGACTTACATTTTCAAATCTGCTTGCTCTAGTGCTGAAAATGCTGGTAGGAAAAATCATTCTGCCATCGCCAGAGACGAGGAGGACATAATAGATATTTTTTTCCTTCGGTTTCGGTGGAAGAGAAATGTCACATTGGGATTCTGGTGAAGAAGAAGGCATGCAGCGTGTGAGCGCACGGCGCGCGGGGCAAGGCAGCCCCTCCGCGCTGCCTGACAGCTACAGTGATCACACTAACAAGTGCACACACATTTTGGGATGGAGCGATACGTCGGAAGATGCCACACTGCCAGAAGCCCAGGGCACTCGTTGGGAGCACACCGCTGCGGAATTCATCAGATGAGCGAGAGAAGCCGCAAAAGCCGCAGGGGCTCGGGGCGGGCGCGGGGCTCGCTCAGACGCTGCACGCTTTGCAAAGTGCTGCTGGAGGCCTTCTCCTCCCTCTTTGTGCCACTTCCCATCCAGGCTCCCTGCTCAGCTTTTAGGTCTTTGGGGTTTTGAAAAATTTTTTAAATTGCTACCGCAGTGACGCGCGCCCATGTCCCTGTACCCTCAGGAGGTGCAGCACCTCAGCCCCGCGCCGCACCCAGGGCTGAAGCACAGGAGAGCTCTCCTGGCAGGTCACTTTGTCCATTCACCACCTCTCCTACCTGCTGCCTGACCTAAAAGGTGGTGCTACCATCAGTCGTTTTGCTAGGGGTGTATCAGCAGCTTTAGAGAGGTCTCTGTCAACGCTTATTCACTTCACAGGAATTTCGTGATGCACTGGGAAGCGGTCGGCAGCAGAGCTGTGTGGCTCTGGCAAAGGTCCCCTCATCACGGTAGATAACGAGACCGTCCCTGCTTTGGAGGGCTCAGGTTTGGGGGCTCCACCCTGCACTTCCCCAAGCTGAGCATCCAGACAAGACAATAGAAGAGAGACTGCAGCCTGTGGAATATACAATTTCTTCCATAATCAGTTTACTTTGTTTTTTAATTCATGAGAAGTAAATCCTGCAGTGAGTTAGAAAGGCCATTATTGCCTCCTCTCGCTAAACAAACACACGCTGAATCCTCTCATTATCCTTCTTGACTTCTGTACACCAGAATAAACACAAATCAGATGATCTGCTGGAGAAAGACAAGACTCCGATGCGTGAGTGGCACAGACTCTCCGGGAACATTCTGCCTATGAAGTATCATCGCACACAATATACAAAGACATTTTATGCTTCTCCAACACTTTTTAGCCTCAAAGATTCCAAGGTCTATAAATATCTTAAAGACCCACAATACGCATCTGTCTCTGGAGCAGCACAGAGCACCCATGGTTATTATTTGTGTTCACCCGAGCAGTTTTAGTAGGTCAAACCTTCTTGCTCTTATTTGGAAAACACTGCCTAGAAATGGCAGGCATTTCTTTTGACTATGGGACCAAGCCCAAATGGAAGAAAATATAATGGGATTGTACTTTGCATCTTAAAAAAAACAAACAAAAAACCCCACCAAACCTCCACAAATGCTAACTTGCTTCATATTATTTTAAAGTTATAAACATTAATGAATCTGGCACACGAATGTAAACCCCTGGCTCACAGTTGTGTTCCCAATGATAGAATTACGGTCCCCGTCACTCACGGAAACACATTATTCTTCATTTATGCTACTGGAAAGGACAAAGCAGACCTTGCTCCTTAGAAACCAAACAAGAAAAGAAAAGCAACCGAAGCGAGACTTTTCTCGCTGGTAAATTCCTTCCCAGTGCCCTTTTGTCCCGAGCTCTGTGCTGTAACCCGGCTCCTCGCCATCGGGGTATGAAGCACTGTGATTTTTACAGCCATGCAAAACACAACGGCTGGAGAGAGCCCATTTCTCCCCCATAAACAACCCTTTGTGTCCCAGAGGTGAGGACAGGAGCAATGCCCTCCAGCACGGCCAGCTTGCAGGTGGGAACATCTCCCTCCCTTCCCTGTGGGACCCTTTCCTGGGTGGCCCTTTCCCTTCCAAACACCGTAGGTTTATACACATCGTAAATCTACTGATGAAAAAAGTGCTGCCAATAAGCTCAAACCAATCTTCTCAAATTGGGATGAGTTAGTCTTGCTGCAACTAGGCTTTTTGTTACTCTCGGTACTTCGGCAGACAAACACATCTCTCCAGAAGTTAGATGTGACCCAGCAAAGCCATTTGCTGACTTTGGTGGACTCAGATGTGGCTCCAAGTTATCTCCTACTCATCACAGCTGCCGTTCAGGTATTCAGTGGTGGGGATTGTAAGGACAGATACGAGGAAGGTTTGATTTTATTGCCTTTGAGGTGCATCAAGCTGCACTCACCATCCAAGGGCACAGCCAGGGCCAAAGGTGCTGCTCTAAAAGCAATGAGAATTTAAAGGGCTGAAACCTGAGCTGAAACCTGGCTCTGCACCAAACCCCCAGCATCTGAAACACTCCATCCCCCTGATTCAGCACCTCACGTGTGGAAATGGCATCATCTGCACACAGTGGACATCAAAGAGGGATGGATGGGATCCCACATTCTGGGAAATGAATAGGATTTCTTTGGTTCTAGCTCTTCATTGGGATGGGGGGTAAGGGTCTATTTACGTATCTACGTTCCTCTTTATCTGCATGTCTAACATCTAAGCAGGCACCTTCTGCGGACAAATGATGTCTCAGGCTAAGAAAATGCCAAGAAAATAGAGTTGCTTCTCTAATTATTAACTCCTAGAGAACTGGCTAGCTGGGAACAGAGGCCTCAGAAGAGTGGGATTTACCCCATGTCAGATAATTCCTATCGGACGAGGCCACCAAGAACATCCAGCTCAGCCCTGGAAGACAGCTCTGCTTTGCAGGCCGTGAAGGGTTCCATACCTATCTACCAATGACCCCAAACCAAACACGCTTTGTGCGTTTTCACTTTTGCAAAAACAACAGTGTGACGCAAACCAGAGCTCTGACACTCAAGGTGCATCTCTTCTCCCACATCACAACTGCCCGTGGTTACCACCCACCGATGGCTTCACTCGCTACCCCTGTGACGAAGCACCAACCACCTCCAAAGGCATCACCCATGGCTACTGCCGAGCTCTGCCCTTCCATTCCCGTTGACAGGGCAGGCAGAGACAGAAAAAGCCTGTTCTCTTGGTCGTATTTTCATGGAAAGCAGGGCAAAAATGCAGCGTTTAGCTTGGACAGGACAGCCAGAAGATTGCAAGGAGCAAGTGAACAGCTCACGAAGAAGGGCTTTCTTTCCCCACCACTGGCTGAGGCTTTGAGCTCTTCTCTCTTCTCAAGACAAGACGACTCCGAGGAGCATCAAAGGGAGCTCGTTACACACCGAATCCCACTGGGACACAAATTCTGACGGGCCAGGAGTAAAAGGGAATATTCAAGATATTTTCTCTTAGATTAAATATAAAAGCATGCGAACATTTCCAACCCTGCGTGCAAACCTTACGTGGGAAGAGGCACACGGGACTGGAAGTAGGGCAGCAGGCACGGCGCTGGTCCCTCCATGGTGGAGGCTCTGCCACGTTATCACCAGCAGCACCAAACCCAGCCGATGCTCTCCTCGGCAGCGAGCGATGCCGATAAGCACAAACATTTTGCTAATACATCAGGCCGTGGCACAATGAGAACATCACGAATGGAATTGGTTTAAGAGAGGGAACTCTTTATGAGGCTTTTATTCCACGTCTTGTGCTAGCCGGAGTAAAGCGCCCACAATAAAGGCATTAGCACTGCACGGGGTACGCAAGTGGCAAGTCGTTAGACTTAAATAAGCAAACAAATTCATTTTTGGTGGCTGCTTTTGCCTGTGTGTTCAGAAGGCTGGAGAAAAAAGCATGAAGAGTGGAGCATCTGTATTGTTATCATCGGCCCTTATCGAGAGTCATCCCCAGGAAGGTGTTAGATATCACATAACATCCCCTGCTAAGAAACAACCTCTACAAGAGGAAGACGACAGAGGAAGTTCTTTGGAGACGCGACATTCCTGTGATCCCAGCAGGAACTGGCAGAGAGACCAACTCCTCCACTCGCTCCCTCTGTGTGATCTCAGGAAAGTCCTGCGCGTTCCCAGGAGAAAAATGGAGATAATGGGATTGTCCTACTTTACCAGAGACTTGTCAAACACTTCTAAGATCATGGGGTTGAAGACCTATAAAACTGAGAACTACAATAGTAAAGCCTGGGAAGACAGCGATGCTTTGAGCGTGAAGGAGAAAAACCCCCACATCACTCGAGAGAAGGAGAAGCAAAGGTTCCTGCTTTCTCTTTTTATGTTGAAAGGAAGTTTCTTGGCTTTGAAAGCTTTTGGTTTGTCTTCAGGGTGGATGCTTCTCCTCAGGCATCCAATCCCTTTGCCGCACGGGGCAGCTCTTTGCATGAGACCTGCCTCTGGCCCCTTGCAGGAGGCAGCTCCTGCTCCCCGTTACCTGTCCAGCCCTTGGCTCTTGCGGACTCCCACCGAGGTTCGTACACAGGCAGTTCGTTATCGTTTCTTGCCTGGTATCTTTGTGCCTCCTGGCAGCGTTTTAACCAGAAAGACCCAGGAGTTATGTTTCAGCTTTGCTATTGGTTGAGCAGCAGCCTGGCAGCTTCAGCCACTTTTTTCACAGCTCAGTGTTTTACTCCAACTGACTGATCTCTTCTGCTTTTCTGTGTCTCCATGACTCACTGACAAGGGTTTGTCTTGATGCTGGCTGACCTTACTCTCCTTTCTTCTTCTAGTATTTGTGTTACGTCCTCTCTGATGCCTCTTCTACCTTCCAAGACACTCAGAACTTTCAAAGCACCTTTCTTCCTTGCAGCTTTAGGACCTGCACCCATTTCAGGCCCCTAATACATGTAGGGGCAGTAAGGATGAAGACCAGGACCCTACCAGCCCTGTACTTGGTGAACTTGAAGCAGACAGTAGGACGGGAATCAGACAAGACAACGGGTGCAGAAACCCCAGACCAAGGGGCTAGTGGTAACCTTTGACCAGGAATTTGTGCTAACAAACTCCTTTCCTCCATGGATCCCTTCACCTTAGGACATACAGAAGATCTGGCAGAGCTGTTAGCAGGCTATGCCTCCTTCCAACTGTTAAAAGCATCTCTGGACTTGAGCCCCACACCTTTTATTAACTGCTAAGAGAGATGGCTCCTGGTCCACAGCAGTGGAACCTGGATCAATTATTTTCCAAAGCCTGGGACTGTTCACATCTATAATTCCCTTCTTCATCAGTTCACAGTCAGGCTCCTGCCATAAATTTCAGACCTGCCAACACAAGCCACTGAGTGAGTCCCACCACGAGCTCCACATCTCACTTGCCACCGGGCAAATCCCTGCATGCCTTGTACGCAAAGCAGAGCTGCTGAAACGCACTGGTCTTGGAGGAGTCTTTGAGACCCCTGAAGGAAACAACTACAGCAATTACAGTTATTCCCGAACCTGAGCATAGCCACAGAGCAGAGGTGGGATCAGCTCTGGTGTTCACGTCAAGTCACATCGCTTTAGCTAGACTGACATTTTCTTGCTATGCTCCAAAGCTCTGCATCTGCACTTTTTTGATCTCAGCCAAGGGAGGAGGCCTCAACCCATGAAAAGTCAAAAAAAATCATGTAAGCACTAGTTATACTAATTGTGCCATAGAAAAGCAAAGAACAGCGAGCAGAAGCCCCGGTCTGGTACCTCAGAGACGTTGATCCGTCCCTCCTGAAAGGAGCACGTGGTGGGGTCGTGGGTGCAGAGGTTCCGGTACTTGCACCAGTGGCAGCGGAACGCGCTGTTCACACAGGACAGGCACCTGGGGGGAAAAAAGGAGGGGTTACAGAGGAGGTTATCACCCTGAGAGGTCTATACGATAACAGGACTAGCCAGAAGTCCAGGCTCAGGGTCCTTCATGGGAAAATAGTTTCTTTGGAGGGATGTTTAGGTACAATAAAGGTAACAAACAGGTTTGCACTCAAAACGTAGTCTTTAAGCAACCTCCCAATTCACTCAGTAATAAAATACGAGCTGGGATTTATTGCATGTCATTGCATTGGCCTAAAATGAAGCACAGCAC
>VZZY01008459.1:0-16339 GCA_013400335.1 Eurystomus gularis | reverse complement strand
ATATTCCTCACACATGCTTATTGTCCTTTACTTTCAGTGAGAAATTTGTTGAACTGTTTTGTATTTTGTTATCCTTTGATGCAGAGCAAAATGTATCTTCTAAAGACAGTCCAAGTAAGTAGAACTTCAATAACAAACTCCATAATTAATCCTGTAGAAATAAACAAAGCCAAGCAGTGGTTTCATTTCTAAGTTTTCTCAACACTTCAAATATATATTAGCTAAATTTTCCAGTTATGGTCTCTGTCTCTACAACCTATGTCTTCTTTATATTTTTCCCTGACTCAGCTTCTTTTTAGAATTGTATCTTCTTTTGGCATATGGCAAAAGGTGTTTCATAAACTTGGGGGAATAGCAGGTACTCCTATAGAGAAAGCAGATACAGGTTTTTAACATGACTTACAGCTACAATGAAATATTTATTCCCTGAGCCCAGAGCTCAGTGAAAATAAGTGACCACAGTATAGCCTTGTACTAAGCTGAAAGAAAGCAGAGAAAAGTTCCTGGTTTAGCCACCATAAGCTACTGAAGAAAATCCTTCCCCCTCCAAAAAATTTCAAGTCAATAAATGTATGCAGTTTACAAGGATTTATAAATCTTCCCTTAAAAGTTAACTAATTAAGTCAAAATGTTTAAATCTAGACAAGTGCCTACTCCTTCAGAGCCAATTATTTTTTCCAACGTATACTGCCAAATCTGTGAAATGACAATGACCTGCATGACAAAAGACCCATGGCTAAAATCTTGTCTCTACCTAAATCAGTGCAAGTGTTCCCGTTACTTCAAAAAAAACATTAACTCATTGCCATCATAAAAATAGGATTTGGCAGTATTTGGTTCTGGTCTTCTGCAATGAGCTAGGCCCTTCATACTTCGCCTTTAAAATATTCCTTTTCCTAGCAGACTCACCATCACTATATTAGTAGTTAAAAAAGCACTCTGTCACCCAGGAAGCCAACAAATGAACAACAAAAATAGTGGAGAAAGTCGGCACCTTCCTCTTATTTTGTTTCAAAGACCTTCTCTATTTAGCAGCACATAAGAGAATTTGTGCTGTCCTTTGTGTATTACCTACAGCTAAGCAAACAGATGTATTTAAACAGTAAACAACTAGTAACAACCACAGCAGGTTTCAGCAGGAAATGGAGTCATAATCATTCTAAATGTTAATACCTCCAGCAGCCAGAGACAAACAGAAAAGGACAAATATTTGGTGCAAAGGTTCTTTAAAAAAATATGGTGTCTTTCTCTTGCTATGGGCAGTGCATAGTGCAGTAGAAAACTGAAATTCTGAGGTTGATTTAAAGTGTTCTCCCATATACTCTGAAACAGAGGTATACAGGGGAGTTGATGCATTCAGCCTCCAGAGAGAAGAAAGATACCGCTCACACAGCACTTCTACTCACCAGTCCCTGCAGCAGCTATGGTGTTGGCTTTGAAGGAAGCCAACAGTTCTGCTTTCCCAACCAGAGCTAGAGGTGGCCACTAGAGGGAGGATTAGGAATATAGTAAATTGTAGGCAAAAGGCACCTATGATGAAGCACATGGGACAGCCTAGAAAACCCCCACTGCTGCCAAAGAGCAACAATTCTCAGATACTGCTATGGGCTGGGAAGTATAATCCAGTTGCTGTTATCTGCTACAGAGAAGCTGTCATTATGCATCCTAAACTTTGGTGGTTGGAGGGTGGAAGGGCTGACAAGGATTCATGTGAAGCATACCTACAAAGACACATCCCTTTATTTACAATTGCCCTACTTGCCTTCTGGTTTTTAATCTTACTTAAACTTCTGAGGTCCTTTATCAAGAAAGCTCCTGTGAAAAGCAAACATACCAACTTCAAGAGAATCTCAGGAGAAGCATCAGCAGAGGGATACACACTGTGCCCAGATACACCGCATTTAACAAAAACATTTGAACATATTATTGTATTTGAAAACAACAAAATTAGTTGTGATAAATGTTCTTCCACTAAATTACAGTTTGAGGCATGTCTGAAAGAAATGTTTTCAATTAGTTACCCAGATAATTATATAGTAAAGTGTATCTTGCAATTCAGTTTACCCTGTAGCTTGACTGGCTAGTGTCTTACCTCCCGCACAAGTCGCAGAACATTCTGACCAAGGCAGATGATTCCATGCAAAGCCAACTTCATTGTCTCCACTGCCAGTGCGAGAGATGGGAACATTGAATTTATACCTTATACCCAAATTTTGTTCTTGTAGCAGAATCTGTAGTTGAAAACAACTGGTTATACCATTAAAAAAGGCAAGCAGAGGGCAACTACAGTGATATTTAATCTAGGTATGTGTTATGTCCTGTGAAAGGGAAAAAAGTAATAAAGGAAGCTTTAGTAGTTCTTCTAGATATTCCCAAGAGAATCTAGACTAACTTTAAAAACATATTCAAATGAGAAGTATTACTGTCTAAGGTGAGCTTTGTCTTTTTCCCCCCCTTAACACAACTTTATAACTTCTGTCAGTTTTTTATTCTTGACATGTTTTTTCTAAAAAGTCAGTTTTCATAAAATTAATGTGTTAATGGAAATTAACTTGACAAATTAATAATTACATGAGGTCAAAGTCGGTTAAGGATATTACTGTGCAAATATACAGCAGTGCTCACTGAAATCTTGTGAGGAGCTACCCACACAGCAGTTATGAACCTAGCCCTGCCCTCATTTGCACTATCAGCAGCTGTAATAATAGTAATTGTAATGGCAACACTGCTGCTGAGATCATGTATTCCCCTAATGAAACAGCCAGTAGCATCAACTTGGTGGAATCACATTCGTGAGTCCTTTAAAGGAGTATCAAAACTCTTGCTGCAGCCATATCACTGGAGGTGATAAAGAAGGAAGTGATGCAATCACCATGAGTTTTTTTCTACCCTCACTGTTGAAATCCACTTCCACATACCACTTTTCCAGCCCTAATCTTTGACCCTCTATCAAGCTTTTTCCTTCTGTTGATAACAATATATACCATGTTAGATGCAGCAGTCTGATGCATCTTAATGCTGCTTCTCACTCCCTTCTACCTTCTGTAATATTTTGCAGAAGCTTATCTGCCTATCTTATTGGACAAAAAAGTTGAGAACATTCAGGTAGAAGTCAGTGGCACCGACTGAATAGGAAAAGGCACTATAATAATTGTGTAACTCATTCTGTATGGGCTTTCTAGCTTATCCACACCAATAGAAGAAAAATCAGGATTCAGATGTTCCAAAAATGCTGCCTAAAAAGTGAACATCCAGGCAACATTCTATACACAAAAATATCCTGTCTGGCTCAAGCAATCTCTGAACCGCAAATCTGGCACCTGACAGAATATACTGGGCAAATATCACCTTGTTCTTATACTCCTCCTCAACACAGTCGTGCAGCAGTAGGCTCACTATTGCTTGCTGTTACAGAGCCACATCTTCTGTTTCATGGATTCATAGAATGCTAGGTTGGAAGGGACCTCAAGGATCACCTAGTCCAACCTTAAGTGTGGTTTAAGTGAGATGGCCCAGCACCCTGTCAAGATGAGTCTTGAAACTGTCTAATGTAGGGGAATCCACCACTAACCCTGGGAGACTATTCCAGTGTTTAATTGTTCTTACTGTAAAAAACTTTCTTCTAGGCTCCAATTGGAATTTCTGCAGAAGCAGCTTGCAGCCATTACCCCTTGTATTCTCCCCATGACCCCTTGTGAAAAGGGAGTCTCCTTCCTCTTGGTAGCCACACTTCAAGTACTGGTACGTTGTAATAAGGTCTCCCTTTAGTCTTCTCTTCTCAAGGCTGAACATACGCATTTTTCTTAGCCTTTATTAATACAGCAGGTCTTCCAGTTCCCTGACCATCCTCGTGGCCTTTCTGTTCAGAGCAATGTATGGCACAGCAACATATTTTAACATGGGGCAAATCATGATACTCCTGCTGTGGTAAGAGTATACTTCGCTCTCAGGCCAGGCTTAAAACCACTAACATCTACAGAACTGTCAAGAACTGTCATGCTGTATCTCAACACTTCCATGTATGAGCAGTATGCAAAGATACAATATACGACCCATTTACAATTTTGGCTACTGTTATTCTGAATCATATTTAACAGATGGGGCGTTTTCTCTGAGATTTAATGGTGCTCTTCTGGCTTTATCCCCATTTTATCACAGCATTTGCCAGTCAGTTTTGAAAGGTAAGAAAGCTTTGTTAAAACACAAATGTAAAGCCCCAGCTAGGCAAGCTGTATACTCTTTGAAAACACAACCTATTTTGATTTCATTCATGGCCTTGTCTTTCCTCAGAACACAAATACATGTTTCAAATTTCAGAAATATATTAATTATAACTTTACCATGACGATGAGATTTTCTGCAGTAGGGCCTAGTGCTTCCAAAGACTCTGGTTCATCTGTTGGTCTCTTGTAATGGAAAGCTGTTCCAGCAACATCAAACTTTCTTGGCCAGTCAATAGTCCAGGCACCATTAATATAGTAGTCATCCTCTTCAGATTTTAAAGCTTAAAAAAAAATACAAGCCACCTAAAAATTGGAAGTAGCATTTATAATGGAGAAGCCATTGCAAATTAATCTACTAATCTTTTAGAAGTATGTGAACTTCAGCTCAATATCACTATTATTTCAAGCAATATAAAGCCTTTTCTTTAGCCCTGGTCAAAATATACCTCATGCAGTCTGACAATATTGCCTCTGCAATAATCTTCCATGTGCAGGTACACTTTGCAGATTTCAACATGCAGATACTATATGGAACAAAAACACAATGCGTCATGCAACTTGCAATGTACCTTCAACTTTAAAACCAAACATGTGCAACATGTGCTGTTCTATGTAAGATATATGTAGGTCTCAACTGTACAATCAGTTATCAATCTAATCTTTAGATTAAGAAGTTGGGGCATGGGATAGGTATCTCAGATAGTGTGCAGAGGAAAAAAGAGAAGAAACATTGAGTCTGATGTATGGTGCAAATCAGCTCTTGCTTTCTTGCCTTTGCCTACCAGTTTGATTTTTTTTGTTAGTTTTTTTGCTTCTTAAAGCATAAATCCAAGATATTTCCATTACAAACTCAAATGCTAGATACTTAATCTGATAAGGTATTTTATTATTCCTAATTTACAGCCTTAAACCATAAAAGTACTGTACATAAAACAGGAATTTCTTAGCTACCCAGCCAATTAGGCTGGATAAACACATATTATTGAGGGATTTATAGTTGATATTTTGTCAATAATATTAGATAAAGTTTCTAAATCTGAAACTGACTTTGTATCTTAAGGTGAATATCCTGTTAATTAGACATAGTCTTCTTGAGTTATGAGCGCTAATATTCTGGATAATAAATACTGACTTCTTGACTTAAGGTGAAGATTACCAAGTTACTCAGCATTGAGCTTTACTTTATGTTTATTTACATTTAACATGTTCTTAAAGGCAAAACGATGTTTGGAAATACATGACCCAACAGCCCTGTCATTTTTTGTTGAGACAAATAATTGACTTTACTAGATAAGGAACAAACTCAGAATCTTAAGGAATAAAACAACTTCTGATGAAGTTTTATTCTCAACTACATCTCTGTGGACAGGGGGTTTACCTTAAACATTTAGGGAAAATGTCTCAGTGATGCTCAAATTCTCTAAAACAGATCAGAGAGCATTCATGTAAGCAGCAGATAGAGAGGCAGTAATGTTCTGATAATGACAGCCATATTCAGCAGGGATTAGTAACCTTTTCAATCAGCACCATAAGGTCTGAAAAGTAATGTCTTTCCATAATATAAATGTTATTCCATTGACTTTCCTGGATTTACTTTGGAAACACTCATGTGCTCTGAGTGAAGAAACTAGCTTTGACACATCCATTTATCAAAGTAATTTAGATTACTTATTGTCTATATAGGTTTTGTAGTACAAGGAGATGGTAAAAAAAAAATAGTATAGGAGAACTAGACAAACTGCAAGCAGTATGGTGCTAGAAGAAAGGAAAAGTTCTTTGCTATTTATTTTATGCAATATATAAAATAACTATGTTACAGCTGAATATCACTATTTTGTTTTATCAGTGGTCCTATTTCCACATAGCCAAAATTTCTATCCATCTTGCTTTTACAAAATATAGCTTAATTAAAAGCAGGTTGTAGGGTCTCCCATAACACCTGAGACGTATTGAAGTCTCTTTTACTGTGTCACTCAATCCCAAACATATTCTTGTCAGTATGTCTAGTATCTACTAAAGCAAATAATGAAGTGAATTATTTATTTATATTATTTGAGACATATGAACTACAACAAACAAGACTTATAAATGAGCACAAGAGAACAAACATTCTCATGCACGTTTACAAAATTTGTAATTCTGAAATTATATGCCATCAATTGTATGTATGCTATAAACACTAAAACTAATGTATATCCAGAAATAAAGCAGTCCATCTTTTACCTGCCTGACTGCCAAAGAAAAATGTATTTGCATTCTGTAAACAGATTTAACTAATGTCAGTTGTTACGCATAGGTGAAGGCCACACAGTTGTGAATAGCATTCCAATAATATAATTACATGACAGTGATGACAAAGTGGCATAATGCTATTAGCATATGAGACAAAAGGAACAACTTACTATCCTAATAAAATAATCTATGAGAACTTGAGAATGCAAGAAGCCCACAGAAAATTAGCACACAACACCCTGTTGCATAAGGGGAATATAATGGAAGATGTTACCCTGGATCAAGCCATTTAAGGAAAGATCTCATGACAAAATTAAATGGTCCCTGCGACTTAGTAGGATTATCTTTCCATTAGGATATAAAAGCACCTTTGAAAGTTGAACACACAAGAAACTAGCAAAGGAAAGGAATCCCTCATTTGTGTAGTCAGGGCTTCTGTGGCATGAAGCAAGATATTGAGGAAAAGAGCCTGAAACTCAGGGAACCCCTTGAAATTGTGACAAGCACATCAAAAAAGCGTTCATGTACCACTTTGCGTTTTTGGTTCTGTGGCCAGATTAAATACCTATGAAATTGTCTGTATTTTTTATTTAATCAAAAAAACTTACATTTTTCATTCATTTTACATAGACGGTGCCAATCTAAATGCTTTTCCAGAACACTTTCCTCTACTTATAGACAAATAACAAACTTAATTGAAGTAGCTGTTATCTTCTTTGTTCTGGTTTTCAGCTGTCCATGGAAGAGTCCTTAGCAGAAAATGACCATGATAGGATGCACTGTATGCCTCTCTTCCACCACCTCTGTTTGAAATGTCAGTATAGGATATATGAGCAACCTTAACTGCAGTATATTTTCACATGGCAGAGGGGTCATGGGGAGTGTGATGCTGAAAGAGCAATAAGCACTTTACTGCTGGAGTAGTGGTGTAATTCCTGCAGAATGGAGGGAGACTGATTATCTACTGAATTACAGAAGGATGGGGCCAGGCATCCAACAGTAAAAGGTGTCATTATTATCAATATAATCAATTTAGAAAGTAATGTGCCTAGAAACATAATTGCCCTTCTAAGTCACAGGCACCATAATCTTTTCCAACATGTTAGTGTTATACAGATGAACTACATGGGGTACAGACTTACAAAAGTAGCCTCATCTGCTGCTGTTCAGCCAAAACAGGTAATGTTTTAATCTGTTAGTTTGCTGTACTACCAATCAGCTCTCTAATCTTTTTTGAGTAGGGAATTGGTGTTCTTGAACTACTGTGAACTGACTGCTATGCAAATCAGGGTACAGAGACATCCAGAAATGCATGTAGTCTTGAGTTCGACAAAGCCAGATTTATACATATCAGTAGTAAAAAACACAGAAAGCAAATTCAACAGTCTTTAAAGAAGGGAATAATAACCTGAACATTTGAATATAATTCTATGTTTTACAATAGGCCTCCTGAATTATCTCAATCAAGCACCTAGTTTTTCTGCAACTCATTTTCCTTAACTATAAAACTGGGATGGCATCTAGTCCCTAGAATACAGCAATACTGTGGAATTAATACACTGAATTGCCTTAAAATAGGGAGACAGTATTGTTAGCATTCACGTAACTATGGCTGTTGACGAATAACAGAATCATAGAATCATAGAATGTTAGGAGTTGGAAGGGACCTCTGGAGATCATCTAGTCCAACCCGCCTGCCAGAGCAGGATCGTCTAGAGGAGGTCGCACAGGAACACATCTAGACGGGTTTTGAAAGTCTCCAGAGAAGAAGCTTCCACAACCCCTGTGGGCAGCCTGTTCCAGTGCTCTGCCACCCTCAAAGTAAAGAAGTTCCTCCTCATGTTTAAGTGGAACTTCCTATATTGAAGCTTGTGCCCATTACCTCTTGTCCTGTTACCAGGCACCACTGAGAAAAGACTGGCCCCATCTCCCCAGCAGAATAAAGAATAAAATTGTGTTTTAGAACAGTATAATACCCCAAAATCAGAGACTTCCAAGACAGAAGACACTATCTCAGAGTGGGACAGTAGATCATTTGAGTGTTCCTCATCCACCTCAGCTCAAGTCAGACACTGTAACTATAATGAAGTTGACCTGACTTTGCATTTTTTCAGTAACAAGTGGACAAGGAAGAACCTCACATGATGTGTAGAATTAGCTCCATTCAAGATAATATATCCAAACCAACCTCTGCAACTGTCTGATCACAACCTCATACTGCTGCTACTACTGTGTGTATGGTTTGGCTAAACCAGAAAATCTACCTTCAAATCACAGCACAAACTCTGACTAAATAACAGCCTTCTATTTAAACCATGTTCTTACCGATGTAGTTCTTTGACATTGCCACTTCTCTTATTTCAATGTGCACAGAACCTCTTGGAATTTGAATCACTTCCATATAGCCTATGAGGCAAAGGTAAATTTTATTTGTTATTATGTTAATCAGTATTAGTCATGAAACTTATCACTAATAAATTATTTACTACCAAAAAATAGTATGAGATATGGGATTTAAATGTACTTGCATATTTTCTTCAATGTGATATAAAGGAACACTTTAAATTTCATACAAAAATTTGAGAACTTAAAATGTAGACAGGGAAGTTCTGATAAAGTCTCTTCCACAGTGTATCAAAAGTAATTAGCATATACAATGACCATGTACCCACCACTGTGAAGAGCCTGGCTCTGTCCTCTCCATAACCTCCTCATAGATACTGGAACGCTGATACTACATCCCCACAAACCTCCTCTTCTCCAGGCAAGTAAGCCCAATTCTTTCAGCCTCTGCTCAGAGGGGCAAGCACTTCAGACCCCAATAATCTTAGTGGCTTCCCACCAAACTGAACTCACTCCAGTGCAGCAATCCTTTTCCTGCATTTGGGAGCCCAAAACTGTTGAATAGTAATGTCTATTTTGAGCTAAGCTTTAAACTAATTGCCCCTACACATCTCCTAAGTTGTTAATAAGGTGAACTTAAGCGACATTTCTGGATTATTTCTATTCTAAAATTTCATGTATGACTAAATATCAGATTCTATCATACACATTAAAATAAAAAACAATATTACTCATACTTTGCCACCATAACTAAATTATAATTAAAAACCTCACCTGCTTCTTTTTAAGTGCACTAAAGACCACGAGAACTAAGTATTCAGTAATGAGACATATTGTTGTATTTCACATAAATCCAAACTAATGCAAAAACAAGGAAATGAGGCAAAATGAGTCAAAGTGAATGACCAGCATTGTCATTCCATGCTAGAAATCCATGCTAAAAAGTAATCTAAATGCATTGTGGAATAGAATGGACATATACGCGCATACCTCCTCTGGGCAATGAATCATTGAAGAAACCTTCAATGGCTTCACATGTACTACCATCTCCTCCACAAACACGACATCTATCTTCCTTAGCATCTGACCCCAAAATATTATCACAACCTACATGCTGGGAACAGATAAGAATAAATATTTTAATGGGATGACAGTCTTACACCACTAAAGTCATAGTTTTTTTGAAGTATTTCTCTCAGGTTTGAGACATTCAGTTCTTCTTACTATCTCTCTGTTTTTGATAGCTGTTACTGTAAGTGGGTTTCTCTCACCAGAGAAAGTAAATAAAAAAGGAGAATAGTCTAAATTTTTGGATTGTTACCAAATCTTGATTAATAAGTACTTTGTATTTCTACTGTGATGTTCAGGAAGAGATCTCACAGCATTTTACAAACAATGTAACAATTACAGTTATCAGTAAATGACTAGTGATATTTTCATTTATTTTAAAAAATTATTTAATTTTTTGAAATTTTATTTCATTTAATATTACAACAGTTGTGTTCCACCTATATTGCTTTGTTATTTGCTGTGCATTCCTTACACATTTATGCAGCACAAATAACAATATTGTTCCCAAAGGCATCCACAGCTTCATAGACCGTATTTTCATAACCTCCAGGCAAAACTTGTAATTATTTTCCTCACTGCAAGAATGCATGCAGAATTAAACTTAGTGATCACGAAGTCTGAATTGCATGCTGTATTAGATAGGATTCAGAAGCCTTTTGAAAAAAGATGTGTCTACACCTAATCACAAGAATTATGTTACATTTATGACTATCTACTTGAGAAATCTATATACAGTGAACAATAATTAGCTCCCTATAACTTTTTGATTTATCCCTATTACAAAGCTACCAAAAATAAGAGGTCCTAAGTTAAAATACTTTAAATAGTTGACCAAATAGTATTATTCTAACCATTTATGCTTCAACCTTCTGATTCACCAGCGAGACAGAGGCCCATCTCTATCACACACCTCACTCTCAACTTGAGATGTAGTCTGATTACTAGCTTTAAAAGATTTCTCACAGCTACCAAGATTTTCTTGCTTGTATAAAGCACACCAGAATTCCACAGGTTGTTTCTTATGCTTTTTTTTTTTCAGTTAGATTACTAATACATGGCAAATGCATTGTTTTATTCAATTAATGTACATCTTTAGCCCTCAACTTAGCAAAGAACTTAAGCACCAGGTTAAACTTTAGTTATGTTAGTGGTTTCAGTGAAATAAAATCATTTTTAGAATCACCAGCACTGTTCAGATGTCTAGGGTTGAGTACATAATTATATGCTTTGCTAAACTGAAGAAGCATTGAGATGTATATAACCAAAAACATGGCACAGCTCTCCAGTTCTATTCAAATTCATGTAACACAGTTCTACAGGAATTTTGAAGATAATCAGATTTTCAGTAAGGGGCAAATACTTGCATCATTATACACTTTTTCCTAGAACTACAGAGCAGTAACGACAACTTTGTTTCAATTACATTAACAGCAGATTTTTTTTGCAACAGAATTAACTCGTTAAGAGAGAAACAGATTAATATGTTCACATTTACTGCTTTTCAGCCAGCGCGCTGTTCTAATTGGAATGATGGAACAGGCCTTGGAACAGTGCAAGAAATCTGTTTATCTCCTGTTGCCCTTTCCCCTGATTCTTCAACAGAAACCATAAAGCAAGAAAAAAGAAGACAAAATGAAGGATTCTATGAATGTCTGTGAGAAGCTACTGAAATTCAAATTGTCTAATTTACACAATACCTTTTTTATCTTCTCGTCTCAGTCTTACTATTTTATTAACAATTTGATCTGTCATCATTTCCGTTTCATAAAAGCAAGTACCATGACTAAATGTAACAGACACAATAAAGTAATCCAGAAGTACTTTATAAAGCATGTGTAACCTTGCATTCTCCATTGATACAGATATCCAGTGAATCAGCATTACACTGAGTCCCATCTATTACTGCAGGAGCACGTTCAGTGTAAAAATTATAACCTTCAGCCAAGCAGTTTAATGCACATGGTTTAACCCCACCTGGACAACAGAAACAAATGAAAAAAAGAAACCACCACAAATCCTGAAAAGTTAACAATTAGTTAAAAATACATATGCATAAACAGATCTGAAATTCATAATCTTCTCTCACACCTAACACACACAATGTATACACTTCATTTAACATCCTTTTATTGATTTCTCTACTTGACTCTTCTTTCCTGCAAAAAAAGATTATTTTACATAGTAAGATATGGCAAGGCTAGCTGGCTCCATAATGATTCCACTGTATTAATACGATCCTAGTGATTACTGATCAATGTAAACCAAAAAGGATATCACTTCACCATTTGAAAAACAAGAATAACAAAAGAATGTAGTGCTAGAAGTGTATGCAGGTAAATTTCAAAAACAAAATCAGACTATTTCATTTAGGAATTTAACCCTATTGAATTATACTACAGCTCAGACCACATGAATACAATTATCGTTTTTAGCCTTTACATCTGAAAAACAAAGAGTAAAATCATTCAAGTCAGTAAAATACAAAACCACAAAGGGGAACATGGACTTGTTCACTGAGGGTTTAGAAAAGGGAAAAAAAATAATAAAAGGGTAACCTACAAACTTTGAACAACAATAGAAACATAACTAAATTTGATTAAACTGTCTCAAAGAGAAAACAGAATTACAACCCTCTTCCCTGCTGCAACATACTCTTTTATTGCACAGTACAATTACTTATAATTCAATTATTAGTCTTTAGAGACTCTTACATATTATTTTACTTTATTCTCCTTTTCCTAACATTCTGACCTAAAGAAAGCATAACATTGTGAGACTTTTTTTTTTTAATTCTGAACTCATCACTGTAGTAGGAATGGCAGCTACAGAAGACCTACAGAATCTCTAATTCTATTGCAACTGCAGGTGGAGAAGGGCTCCATATTTTGAACTGGAGTCCCTATGATGCTCAGTCCCCTTCACAGTAAAACAAAATTCTACCAGAATAGAGATGGCTCTTCTGCAACATTTTCATCAATTGATGAAAGTACAGGCTTAGCTCATTATGCTTTAATCAAAACATCCTATTTACAAGCATTACTGTTTATGTAACATTTATATAATTTTGAAGACTTCACATATTATAACATTTTTGTAAAGCTAACCATTACCTCCAGTGTAGGGTTTCCAGTTATAATACTTTCCCCGGAAAGGCATATTGTCAAAATCTGCACATTGCTTTTCTCGAAAGTCACGGGCCCCTGAAGGACATGGCTAAAATAACAAAAGACAAAAAAAAAAAAAGGTTCATTTCTTCCAAATATCAGCATAAAAAGAAATGCTTATATACTTATACTGCAAACACAATCGTGATGCAAGAGACCAGTACATGGTTCTCTGCTTAATCCTGTGGCTCTGATTCTGAAACTTGTTTTATTGCTTTACAGTTCAAGTGTCCATTTCTCAATCTTAGGCTGGAATGAAGTAGCTGTAGTAATTTAAACAAAGGTAAGTATTGCATAACAGTTTCCATTAAACTGGGCCATCAGAATCACAGCAACTTCGTAATCAATCCATCAGATACCTCCTTATAAATACAAATTGAGAACAGCTGGAAAAAATCTAAATAAAATCAGTTTGGTTAAGACTTATAGGCTCAGCTATACTGTACTAAGCAGTGTATGTTATTAAGACATAAACAGAAAAAGTAAATATCATTTCTAGAGGGCTATATCACCTCTGCTGATGTGTAGCCTTGACAAAAGCATTGTGTTAAGGCTTTGAATAGATACCATGTTTGGCTCTGATTTTTTACCAGCCTCCAAGCATGAAGAATTTTCATTCCTTTGCATTACCAATTACAAAACTCTAGAGTATCGTTAAGTAAATTTACACATCTATAAGTGAAATATATCACAGAAATAATTACAGGAGAAACAGAATTCTTTGCTATTTCTCACATTTTTCATCAGCAGGTTCAAAATAACAATGACAACTGATCTTGAACACACCCAGAATTTAGATAGCACACTAAACACTGTTATCAACGTTTAAGTACCTGCTGAAATTGCAAGCTTCATCAAAGTATTTGAAATACAGATTAAAATCATTTTTAGACTGAAAGAGAAAAGAATGTTTGACAGAAATCAGAGGTGTTAACTAATATTACTATTTTATGAGCAACAAGGGAGCCTATTTTATAGCAGTTTTACTTGTCCTCCTATGTATCTAAGCCAGTTAGCATTATTCAGGAATCTGAAATGCATTCAGGTGAAAGAGTCTCTATTAACATGGATGATAAAAATTTACTGGACAATGCAAATACTAACATAATGATTCTCTATATACATTAATCAAGTTCTTATAACAGTCAGCCACTGCAATATGATTCAGAAACTAGAAAATTTTTCTCCCATTTTGAAGCTGTTGTGATATAAATTAAAATAGTGGACATTAGACAGTACTTAAATTTTAAATTTTATCTAAAAATCACTCAATTATCTCCTCCTAACTAAAAATAATTTTTTTAATATAATACATTTACTGGTGTTAAAAATAAATAGCAGTGTAACTACTTTAATTCAATAATCCTTTAGATGGTAAGTGAGAATAAAAAAAACAGTGTAAATAAGATAATATTTAAAAGGTCTTGTAACAGTAATACAAATTAAATTTGCCTCTTTGCATCATATTCTCCATGCAGTAGAAGGATCAGTCATAGAATAGAACCATAGAATCATTCAGGTTGGAAAAGACTTCTAAAATCATCAAGTCCAACCACCAACCTAACTCTACCATGACCACTAAATCATGTCCTGAACCACCTCCAATCCTGAGTTCAAATTTCTGCTACTAGTCACTACACCCTATTCTTCAGTCCCACTTGCTTAGGTACTAATTTACCTGGCTAGTTATTTTAACTGCACCAAGTTCCCCTTACAAGTTAATTAAATCACCCTCTGTTAATGAAATCCTTTTCCTAAACAGTTATACTAGGACAAAAACAATAAAATATGAAAATCAGTAAAAAATTATCAAGACTCTTGATATTTATACTAAAAAAAATTTCTCACAATATGATCATTGAGATGTAGCCTTACTTCCCTTGTTTGACGGTGATCTCGGATGTATCTTAAGGCAAAAAATTTCATAAATGATCTGGGCTGTGGGGAACAGTATACCCTCAACAAGTTTGCTGAATACACAAAATAGGAGGAGTGGTTGATATATGGCAGAGGATTGTGCTGCCATCCAGAGGGACCTTGACAGGCTGGAAAAATGGGCACACAGAAACCTCATGAAGCTCAACAACAAGTGCAAAGTCCTGTATTTGGGGAGGAACAACCCCAGGCCACAACACATGCTGTGGCAATCAGCTGGAAAGGAGCTTTGCAGAAAAGGCACTGGAGGCCCTGACGGACAACAAGTTTAACATCAGCCAGCAATATGCTCTTGTTGCAAGGAAGGCTAACGGTATCCTAGGCTGCAACAGGAGTGTCAACAGCAAATCCAGGGAGAGATCCTTTCCCTCTACTCAGCACTGGTGAGGTCACACCTACAATACTGTGTTCAAAGAATCAGAGAATGGTAGGGTCAGTGGTATCCTGGGCTGCATTAAGAAGAGTGTGACCAGCAGGTCAAAACCACCACTGGCCTTCTTGGCCACAAGGGCACACTGCTGGCTCATCGTGAACTTACTGTCCACCAGGACTCCCAGCTCCCTCTCTGTGGGAGCTGCTTTGCAGCAGGTCAACACCTAAGCTGTACTGGTGCATGCGGTTATTCCTCTCCAGGTGCAGGACTCTACACTTGTCCTTGCTGAACTTCATTAGGTTCCCCTCTGCCCAACTCTCCAGCCTGTCCAGGTCTCGCTGAATGGTAGCACAGCCTTCTGCTGTGTCAGTCAGTTCTCCCACTTTTGGATCCTCAGCAAACTTGCTGAGGGTACACTCTGACCCTTCATCCAGCTCATTGATGAATATGCTGAACAAGACTGGGCCCAGTAACTGACCCCTGGGAAACACCACTGGCAACATGCCTCCAGCTGGACTCTGTGCCACTGATCATAACCCTCTGANAGCTGGACTCTGTGCCACTGATCATAACCCTCTGAGCTCTGTTGTTCAGCCACCTTACTGTCTGCTCATCTGTCCCACACTTCCTGAGCCTACCTGTGAGGATGTTGTGTGAGACATCATCAAAAGCCTTTCCGAAATTCAGCTCTGGGCTCCTCAGTACAAGAGAGACATGGCCATACTGGAGAGAGTTCAACAAAGGGCCACAAAAGGTGTGGAAAGGCTGAGACAGCTGGGACTGTCCAGCCTAAGGAAGAGAAGGCTTGGTGGGGATGTCATCAATATGTACAAATCTTTGAAGGGGGGGTGTAAAGAGGATGGAGCCAGGTTCTTTCCAGGAGTGGCCAGTGATGGGACTGGAAGCAATGGGTACAAATGGGAACACAGGTTCCTGCTGAACATCACAAAACATTCTTTTACTGTAAGGGTGACCAAGTACTTGTACAGGTTGCCCAA
>VZZY01008458.1:0-24192 GCA_013400335.1 Eurystomus gularis | reverse complement strand
GGGGGCCTACGGGAAAGCTGGAGTGGCACTTTTTATAAGAGCTTGTAGTGACAGGACGAGGAGCAATGGCTTGAAACTGGAAGAGGGTAGATTTAGTTTATATGTAAGGAAGAAGTTCTTCACTGTGAGGGCGGTGAGTCACTGGAACAGGTTGCCTGGGGAAGTTATGGACGCTCCACTACTGGGTGTGTTCAAGACCAGGTTGGATGGGGGCTTTGAGCAACCTGGTCTAGTGGAAGGTGTCCCGACCCATAGCTGGGGTTGGAACTAGATAATCTTGAAGGTCCCTTCCAACCAAATCGTTCCATTCTGTGATTCTATGAACATTTTTGACCTGGCAGATACCTATATATACAAAGTTACTACATACACTGTACCAGGATGGAATATCAATATGTTAAAAAGCAGAAGTCAAGCCATTTTAAAGTTAGAAACCAGATTATATTTTTTTCAGGATTGATAGCCAGAGGATATATAATTCCTGAAGTGTAATTTTTGAGGTGGGTATTTTTGATACCTCCAACTAGCAGACACATGTATAAGTGCAACCATTCCTCTTTGCTTGAGGAGTAGCCTAGAAATTCCATTCCCATTTACAGACATGATGCATTACAGTCTGTTGTGCTAACATTTCCACTTCATGGGAGAGCCTGACATTTATTCTCAGCTACACGTTTCCAATGTATTACTAACACTGAAGCCATCTTTCTGCATTAGCAAAGTTTCTGTAATGGCAAGAAGCAGAAATTGTGGTCTTAAAATAAAGCTATAGGGACATAGTGGCCATGTAAGCACCTTGAATAACATCCTCTTCATAGAGAAAGCCTTTACAGAAAAATAGAGTAAACAGAACCTTCAATTAAAGGTGTAAAGGTGCTTGAGTCCAGTTCTGGTTTTATAAATGCTTATATATGAGCTATTTTTTCAAGTTTTCCCATATAGGTCTAGATTATTCTACTCTTTCTAAGTCTCTGCATCTGAGACTTTTTCCTTTTTTTTTTTTTTTTTGTTTGCTCTTGTTTTGTAAAGAGGATGTGAAGGAAAATAAAGATAATACAACAAAAAGACACTATCACACATTGCATTTAAAGAAAAACATGAAAACATGTAACTAGGAGAAAGCAGGACAGATTGTTAGTCAAGTCATAAGAGGATAAGAAAAAATAGGTAAAATGGAGATTTTCTTTGTTTTGAGGGAATAAATTGAAGGAAAAAATAATTGAAAATAGGAAAGAGCAAACACTCAAGTTTTAGCAAGATTCTCTGCTTTAACAGAAGCCTTTTCCACCCTCTGCAACTTGCTGAACAAATCTAAAAAATGACATTAAATATGTAATATGCCCAGGGGACTGTTTAAAGACATTTTCAGACTGCTCGCCATCCTCATGCTATTCCAGACTAGACGATCACACCATATAGAGTTACTCCCTCTGTCTCTCCTGCAATTGGATTTTTAAATGGTAGATCACCGGATTGTCAGAGTACCTCACAGGCATTAATGGATTTGTCCTCACAGTGAGGTAGGGAGCATGAGAGAGGAAGCCACAAACCTGCGTATGCTCATACAAGAAAGCTTAGAGCTAATTCCAGGAGTCAGTCTCAGTGCAATGCTGTATCTGTACAGCCAGCTACCGAAGGCAGCCTATGTTGCAGTCAAAGGCTTTTAGAGCTGCTGGCCATAAACAATCTCTGTCATGCAATCATGGCAGCATCTTCAGGACCATGGAATCCTGCTCAGGCAGCAGAAGTCCCAGCTACACGCTGAGCGCCGTGCTCAGCTTGATGCTGTTTTGAATAAATTGTCTTAGCTTTCCTCTGTGGTCAGACTTTGGCATGAGGGCCTAAAAAATTTAGGCTAAAAGTTGCAACACAGGAAAATGTCTTTCAAGTCCCTTGACTATCTTGTTGGAAACCGTCACTCTGTGTCTCGCAGCTTTTTCCAATGAGAAGATTGAAAACTTTCCAAAACACCGTAAACCGCTGTGTCTAAAGTGAAAAATAACCTGCAGGAACATGTCTAGTTACTGATTTTGATTATATTAACAACTGATTGTATTTATTTCATTTTGAAATCCAGGTAATAAGAACTGTTAGTCTTCACTAAGTTCATTTTTAACAAGCTTAACGACATACAGTCATTTTCTCAACAAAAAGAAGATGAAACTACCTCAGTAAGCTGCTCTTCAAGTTAAGCATTTTGGGTGCCAACATCATCGTTTGTTTCAGTTTTTAATACACGTTGCTTACGCTTATCACTGTACAGTGGAGTCTGTACAACTAAATCTTACTTTCGACCTTTTCTGTCTAAGAATTATATGCCTGCTCAGCTACAATCTGTTAGAGTTGATGGGGGATGTTTTTTCTTCTTTTCTCAGACACATGAACTTGCTGTACTGTGCAGCTGAGTCTCATGTCTGAATGTCACATCTGGATAGTGATTTCCTGCACTTTGATGTGCAAGAGTTTTTCACATACATGAGAAAAGGGCAGCTAAATCTTTAAAATGAGTCACTGCTGTTTCAGAAAAAAATCCACTTGGAACAAAGAGGTTAAAAGAAAGTAAAAAGACACTTTGGAGGAGTGAAAGCTGAACATGTGCTTTTGCATTTTAAATGTTACTCAGGTATATAAGGGAAATAGACACCTATGTGACATTTTGTGTAATTTTTTACTTCTTTCTAAATATTTTTGAAATACTCTAAAACCCTATTTTCAGAAATTCAGATTGCCACTTTGTGATGATTAAATGATGACAGCATAATGAAAGGGGTCATGGGTTTATATATTTCTACACAGTCCCTTAATTTATTTTGTAAATGCAGCTATTGTCAAATCTCTTAATATGTGCAGCTTTTAAAATGGGATTAAATTACTTCAGCATGATAAAGAAATGTTTGCCTGTGACCTGGGCCATCTTTCTGCCCGTCAAATAGCAGGTTTATTTTTGTGGAAACTTTCCAGCTGTGGAATGTGGAGTGCCATGTGCCTGCTAATAGCAGCTAGTGATCTAAGGCAACACTTAATACATTTGTATCTTCAGAAACCTCTATAAATCTAGCACTACTGTTTTGCAGTAGTATTGCTTAAGACTGTTTCAAGTTTCCAGGCCATCCCACCATTCACTGCTTCAATCTATCCTTGCAGCAACCCATTCATTTGTTTTCAGAAAAGTATTTGAAATAGCTCTGTAATGAATCAACTAGAAAATTTACAGACAGAAAAAAAGGAAAAATAATACAGGTTATTCTTCAGTCTGTTGGGTTCCTTGATTACTTCACCCTATGCCTGCACAGACAACTTGAGAACATACTGCAGGGAGTAGTGAAAGAATTGAGGTGTTCAGGAATTAAGATAAACTTATTCTTTTGCTCAAAAAATACATGCTGAGCCATAGCTATGTCCCATTTAAATCTATGGAGCCTAAATACATGCCTCAAGTTTTCTGAAACAAGGCTTAAAGTAGTTAAATCATAGGGCATTAAAAAGAAGAATGGTTAATTTTTAAACCAGTTGAAATTAAATTTGGGAGTGTCTCTCAACTAAACAGTTTAAAATGAAGCAGAATGAGTCTGTATATCACTGTGCAAGGCACACCTGGAGAAACAATGCAGAACATGAGAAAGTCAAGTGGCCTTCTTTGACTGGAGTCCCGAGTGTGAAAGAAGAATGTTCCCACTTGTTGCTAACACTTCTAAAGGAAGTGTATACAGAAAGTCTGTAGATTTAAAAAAAAACAACAAACAACTCCTGAGGAGTATAAAAATTAAGTACAGATACTGCATATGCTTCTTTCAGTTGATTACATTATCTAGTATGCATTGCAGAGTTTAGATGATAGGCCCGACTACTTCTAAGTAAGGATTTAATGCATAGTTGTTTAATAACATTAATGACTCCAAAGGAAATTTTATCAGTCTAGTTGTAGGAACATACATACATAATCACAAAAGTGGGGATTCCTGTCCCTTTTCATGATGACTTTTCATCCCCCTTCTTAAAACTGAGAAATGTATTTCATAACATCGCAGTAGCAGTCAACATCTTGAAATATTGCCTCTGGAAGGCAGCACTGAACATCTCCTTGGAAGAAAAATTGATATTTTATGGTGTATTTTAATTTTTTGGCTGGATAGAGTTGTGGCTTTTAGTAAAAAAACTATAGCTAATGTGAAAACTTTAATTATATTTTTATTCTATTCTATGAAATTTTATTCTTTAGCATACTGATGTCAACCTTTTTTATTTTGCAAAAGGAAATGTGGGTCTGGCAGATGTTTTATAATCCAGCTCTGCAGGACCCAGCTGGGCTTGGAAGGAATGCCTATAGTACTGGCCTCTCACAGAACCATCAAAACATACAGTTTTCGAAAAGCAGTATCTATCATCAGTAAAACCTCATATACTATGAAGTAGAAATACCTGCTTCTTCAAATACCTAAATCTTCAAAGAGATTCTTGGAAAATCTATTATATTTTTATAGCCCGTATTTTATAAACAAGACTAATGTCATCTTTGGAGAGAACACATTTCAAGGTAGAACTGGCAAGTGTTTCAACCCACTAGGTTTTACCACAAACATATTATTTGTTGAAGCAACATTTACTCTTTTGAGCACCGACTCTCTGTTGCAGTGGGTATGTTTAGACAATAGCATTTGTCAGAACTGAACAGAATTGAACCTTTCTTCTTTGGAATGTGTATTGAGGCTACAAAGATCCTTTGTCTTCTTACTGTCTTCTTCTGCTAAGACTTCTCACTGCATTGTATAATACTGTACCTCCTAAAGAACAAATAAGCCAAACAGGGAAGGTGGCAAGACATGGAACTCAAAGGGAATACTAATCAGCAAGGAGGCTAGAACTGCACCAGTCCAGAGAAAATGGTTGTAATAGACTCATTGGTGCTGCAGCTTCAGGTTTTATTCAGTGAAACAAGTGCCTACAGACTTCATCGTGAGAATTGGCAGGAACAAGGAAGTCACATTTTGGTCTCACGATATCACACAGTGAAAATCTATGGCTGATAAGTAACATGCTTAGATACATTTCCAAGTAGCAGAAGTATTTGAGAACTAAGTGGTTTCACCACCTGACTAAGGCTTTCCTGTGTGAAAGACGTATGTGTAGGATGTATGTCAGCTGCTTGCTGTTTCCTGAAACTAGTGACTTGAATTGCAAAGACATAGATTACTTTAGGACTAATCCTTTGCTGCCCACCTCCTTTGTCTGATATATTTCCAGAGTTGAAGACTGAATGGGAATGACAAGGTTCAAACAGTCTTTTTATCTGATATGCCAAAACAAAGTTTTAAGATTCACAAAAAAAAAAAAAAAAGTATTTCCGCAGCTGAAATACAGATCTCTTTTCATTTAGGCATTTAGAAAGGACATTTCATTAGGCATTTAGAAAGGACATAATACAAAGAGCAGCTTGGGATGGTGGATTCATTTGCCATTGCTGCTGTTTCTATTTGCCAAACTCCAAAACTCCAATTAATAAGAAACAAACCTTCCCAAAATTCTGATTTTGCTTTTTCTCTTTAAGCAATGGGATTCAAAACCAGTAATATTAATAATAACAACAACAACCACCTCAGCAATCATATCAATCCTTGTATTAAAGACTCTTCCCCAAATGAATGTTGGTTTCTTTCCCACCAGCTGCCTGCCGTCATCTGTCAGACCTTTCTGCATCCCATTGATAACACTTAGTTAGCTCAGGTAGCCAAACTATGTAAAACTGTTTTCCATTTTTCTCCTTCATTTCTGGCACTGACTTCTTCCTGGGCTTTTTCTTCTAGTCATCTTTGCCCTCCTTCAATTAAAGACTAATTAATGCCTCACCTGACGGTAAAGAAAGCCTATGGCTGTTCAGAGGAATTTGATATACTGAGCCAGCCAACTGGAAGCATGGAAAACACATAGGCATGTCTGAACACATGGAGTAAGATGTGCTCACCCATTACTTTCATGCTGACCAGTTAAATCCCTACTTCCCAGTTCCCACCATCAAATGTCTTCTGAGGTAAGTTACCTAACGTCGGAAAAAAAGACAGGAGAAGCCCAAGTTTTAGGCATTTCTGAATCCTGAATTTTTTGATCCCTGTTCTTGAGAAAGTTCAGTAGGCACAAATGGATTTTCCTACTGCCAGACATGGAATTATTCCTTTCAGCTGAAGATGAGTCACTTTGCAGAATGTAAGGAAAAATGCATGAGGTCAGAGAGAGAATGAGCAAAGGAAGGCTGTCTCTTTTGTCTGGTGATGAAGTCACTCTTGGAGAATATGTTCTTCAGGGGCAGGTCCTACACTGTGAGCACTGCTCCTGGGGTAATTTATTCATTTTACCTGAGCATGAACAAAAGACTATGTGGACAGAACTGCAGAACTTCCTAGTGAACAAGAGAAGAGGTGTTATTTTTGCTTGTTTCCAGGGTTGTCTGACCTTGGCTTCTGGCTGCTCTGATTCACTGCTTTGTTCAGGCTCCATACTCAGAGGCCTGCATATAATAAAAGCAGAACTTAAGCGAGTGATCTTGATGTAGCCCTTAACTTTTAAATGTATACTCAGGAAAGGGAATAGGCTTTAATGGACCAGTTTCTTGGTAAACTGTTAATGGAAAAGAGATCTACTTAAAAATCTAGCTTTTCTATTGGGCATAAGATAATGTATCACTGATCAGAGATGTCAGAAGCTGGGTGAGGTGTGAAACGAAGGTGCACTCAAACTGTATCCAGTGGTTATACCACAAGCCACATCTGCACAGTTTTATTTTCTACACTCATTAGCCAACAGGCTGCATTCATAACAGGAATAAGAAAAATGACATAGACAAGAGTCCTGTTTTGCTTTCTGATTCTTCTCACCTCAGTCCTACAAACCAAACCACTTTTCACTATTTTCAGTTCTGCTGTTGTTATTGATACGGCAAGTAGAATCGCAGGTCATGTATAGTTCTCAACTTCCGGTGATGGTAAGTGACAGAGCTGGGCTGACAGGAGAAGGGGAAGCACAAAAAACTTGTCATCTGTTTGTCTTTCCAGTAAAATGGACAACTTGAGTGAAACAGTGATGTAGAAACTTTTACTGATGCAGCAAAATATGAGGCCAATTTAAAGGTGAGAAGCAAATATCTATATCGGGTTGTATATCAGATTAATGATGTGAAGATTGATAACACCTCTCATTCTTCCTTTTTGAATTGATCACTACTCTAACTCCAGAATGTGAGAGTCTGTTTCGAAATTAAGGCTGTACTACATGGCAGTCCTAAGGAAAAGTAACCTGACAAGCTAGATGAAGCTTACTCCTAGGTTTCTCATACTTTTACTGTATAGAAAGCCTGAATTTTTCAGATTTTTCTATGGTACTGCACAGTAATCAAATGCAGAGAGTATTCTATTTTGTACCCTGGTTTTATTAACTTCCTTGAGTGTGAGATGATACACGAGCAGATCACGTTGTCCAAAACCACATCAATTCTATTCCTGCTGTTTTGTCTCAAGAAACTTAATCACTCTAACACACCTACTGAAGTTAAAGGAGCACTATATAGAGACTTCATTTGGAATGTCTCATTCAGTTAGAAGAGTTTTGCAACATTAAAATTCTACAAGTCAAGATGAAGAAAGTATTCAGTAAGCCTTCCAGATGTAGCCTGTCAAAAACAGTCTCTTCTCCTCCCTAAACAAAGGAAGGAGGCAGAACTGGGGGCATAAATACTATTCTCTTTAAAAGGGAAATACAATTTAATAGTTACCTCTTCAAAAGACCCATTCTACACAGGTATTTTTTCCTTGTACCACATGACAGTGCTGCACAAACTGTGACATAGAGAGCTAGTTTTTCATAGAATATAAGCAAACACAGCCTCCATTTATGAATATCAAATACCCACAAAATCTGTATGTGCAATGAGACAAGCTGCTAGTTACCCCTGAAGGTGACAAAGTGAGTGTGAAAGATTGGGTGGGGAGCAGACTCCAGTCTCTCCAATTCCCTGCCTGTCTGCTGAATACTTTCTTTTACTATAGGCAGGAGACATATGAATGAATTTCAGTCTGAATGTAATTTGTGCCCTGTATCTCAAAAGGCAATATGATTTTGTTTTTATTGTGGATAAGACGGCTGTAAATGAGATAACTCTTCTTTCAGCTATCATGACCTAGATAAGGCCTTTAATGATTAACTGAAAAGAGTAGCTGATGCAAATATCGCTGTTTTCCAAATCGGTTTTATTTATGCAAAATATTATTGACTGTTTAAAAAGCAATATATGGACCTCTTGAAAGTATGTTGTACAGTGGTACAACTCCACTGAAACTGATGATTGTCAGTCCTTTATTCAGAATGTTTGCTGGAAAATTGTGAGCTCCTTTTGCAAACAGAATGGTGAAACTAGCTAAAACAAAGGACTTTGCATTGCTAATTGGTTACTGAACTACATGAATCAGCTGGAGGCATTTCACTGAAAGCTAAATCTATATTTGCTCTGGATTGCACAATATAAATTTGTTTCTTTTTATCTGCTATCTGAATTNAAGAATTTCATCCTAATATCTAATTGAAATTTTTCCTCTTTCAGTTTGAAACGATTACTCCTCATTCTATCACTACACTCCCTAATACACAGTCCCTCTCCATCTTTCCTCTATGCCCCCCCTTCAGTACTGGAAGGCTTCAATAAGGTCTCCCCTGCGCCTCTCTTCTCCAGGCTGAACAACCTGAACTCTCTAAGCTCTTCCCTGTACGATAGGANAGCCTTGAACACTTCCAGGATGGAGTATCCACAGTTTCTTTGGGCAACTAGTTCCAGTGTCTCACCACCCTCACAATAAAGAATTTCATCCTAATATCTAATTGAAATTTTTCCTCTTTCAGTTTGAAACGATTACTCCTCATTCTATCACTACACTCCCTAATACACAGTCCCTCTCCATCTTTCCTCTATGCCCCCCCTTCAGTACTGGAAGGCTTCAATAAGGTCTCCCCTGCGCCTCTCTTCTCCAGGCTGAACAACCTGAACTCTCTAAGCTCTTCCCTGTACGATAGGAGTTCCAGCCCCCTTATCATCTTTGTGGCCCTCCTCTGGACCCACTCCAACAGGTCTATGTCCTTCTTGTGTTGGGGGCTCCAGAGCTGGATGCAGTACTCCAGGTGGGGTCTCATGAGAGTGGAGCAGTCCCTTGAGAGAGGGAGTCCCTGGGCCTCCTGGCCACACTTCTTTTGATGCAGTCCACGATACGGTTGGCCTTCTGAGCTGCATGTACGTACCACTGGCTTATACTTGTTTTTCCATCCATTAATGCTCCCAAGACCTTCTCCTCAGGGCTTCTCTTAGTCCACTCATTGCCCAGTCTGTATCCACGTTTGGGATTGCACCGACTTAGGTGCAGGCCTTGCACTTGCCCTTGTTGAACTTCATGACGTTTGCACAGGCCCACTTCTCTAGCTTGTCAAGGTCTCTTTGGACAGCATCCCTTCCCTCTTGAGGTACCAAGACCACACCACACAGTTTGGTGTCCTCCACAAACTTGCTGAGGGTGCACTCGATCCCACTGTCCATGTCACCAACAAAGATATTACATAATACTAATCTAATATGGACACCTGAGGAACACACTCATTACTGGTCTCCACCTGGACATCAGGCCACGTGGTCACCACGACTCTTTGACCACAACCATCCATGTAATTCCTTATGCACTGAATGGTCCACTTGTCAAATCCATGCCTCTCCAATTTAGAGACAGGGATGTGCAGGACTGTGTCAAATGCACTCCATGCCCTCTACTAGTTTCCTGGACTGCCTGCAGTTCACTGTAACACTTTTCCAGCAAATGTCCAAGTGGTTGAAGTCCACTCTCAGGATCAGGTCCTGTGAGCATGATGCTTCCTGCAGGTGAAGAAAGAACTTTTCTTCAACCTCTTCTTCTTGATCAGGTGGCCTGTAGTAGACACCAACCATAAAGTTTCCTTTGTTGGATTGGTCTCTAATTTTCACCCATAAGCTCTTGACCTGTGCATTGCCATTCTTCAAAGATAGCTTTGTACAATCAGTCCCATTTTTGGCTTGGAGGGCAACTCCCCCCACTCACCCTCCTTGCTTGTCCCTTCTGAATATTTTATAGCTATTAAACACAGCACTCCAATAATGCAATTCATCCCATCAAATTTCTGTGATAGCAATCATGTCATAGTTTTCCATCTAGGCAGCAGCTACCAGCTCCTCTTGTTTGTCTCCCATGCTGCATCCATTGGTATAGAGGCACTTCAGCTGGGCTACTGGCACCTTTTTAGAGGAGCTTGCCCATATTCCCTTGAGGCAGCTCACAGGGGTTTCCCCGTTGTTTCCTATTGCTTCAGCTGCCCCTAACTCTTCTCTAGTGCTTAGAACATCACCCCCTTCCCCCAGTAAATCTAGTTTAAAGCTCTGTTTGTAAGTCCAGCCAGCTTATTGCCCAGGACACTCTTGCTCACATTCGGTCAGTTGAGCCGTGTCAGCTGCCAACAGGCCCTGTTTCTCAAACATGTGCCCAAGATTGTAGAAGCCGAGACTTTGGGCATGGCACCAGCTACGCAGCCGGTCGTTCACCTGTTCAATTCATCTCCTTTTCCTCAAACTCCCTTCTCTGACTGGGAGGATGGAAGAGAACATCACCTGTGTTCCCAATCCCTTTAACACTGTTCTGACAGGCATAAAGTCTCTTCTGATATTTCTGAGTCACCTTGTTGAAGAATCATTCAATCCTACTTGGAATAGTAGGAACAGGTGATAGTCCACAGGCTTTACCAGGCTTGGTAGCCTCTCCATGACATCATGGATGTGAGCTCCCAGCAGGCAGCAAACTGTCTGGGCGACAAATGGGTGCATCAGTGCCTTTCAGCAAGGAGTCTCCAGTTACTAACACCCTATGTACATTTCTGGGGGCACTGGTTGTAGTGCAGGTGGGTGGTCGGACCAACTTTGCACAGCTGGCGTTTGCTGGGTCCTGCCTGTTAATCACTGTTTCTTCAGTCAGTACGATCCAGGGCATCATACCTACTATACAAGGGCACTTCAGGGCGAAGGAGAAGATTCCTCCTCCTGCCCTAGGCAGAGACAAGAGTCCAGTCTCCTTTGTCTTGTAAGTTGGTTTAGTCTGTCATGTCAGGGTTGGAAGCAAGCTTACCTTCTCTTTGAAAAGTCTGAAGTCAGGGCTATTGCTTAGCTTGTGACAGTGCACAATACCACACATCAACCTCTTACTCAGATGCTCAGATACTGTGTTGTCTGTTAAGCTCTTTTTGTAACATGGCCACTGGCTAGAAGAGTTCCTCCAGGTGGACACACTTGCACCCAGGGCATCCACCTCTGCCTTCTGACCCTAGGGGAACTTCCAGGTTCTAGAGTGCCACACAACTTTGGGTCTGGGTAGCTCTTTCAGTTCTTGACAGGTCAATCTGGGTGTAGGTGGTTTTATCACTGCCACCTTGCTTTCAGTCACAGCTTTGCAGTTGCAGTAGGTGAAAACCATTTTGTTTCAACAGGAGGCTACTCCTGTCTGACTCCCAGAGGAAAATAAGCCTGCTTTCCGAAGGCTGTCCTCCCTGTGTGCCCTTCTGCACAAACTGCCACAGAAATCAAATTGCACAGGAAAAAAATACTAGTCCTTAAGTTATCACCTCTAATATTCTAAAGTATACTTCCTTTTCTCAAACTGAAGCTTGGCACATACATTCATAGCAGAGTTTATTACATAAATGTGAACTGGAATCTAGTCTACAAACACAACAGAATGGAGTAATTTCTAGGTTCAGCTGTATCTTAGATTTTACCTGCAATTAAAATATTGATTTTATCTGCAATTGCAGTATCGCCACCCATCAAAATAAACCTATTTGAGAAGTCCCTGTACACCATGTAGACTAGTCATTTAGTTTTTAATCTTCCTTCCATCTTAACCATCTGTTTCTGGTGTCCTTTCAGTATGTAAAGCCTTGTGATCAGTACCTTACATTAACTCTAAAACTAACAAGGATGGAGACCGCAAATAAAATTCAATATTATATAGCAACAGCTTAATGAAAAATGCCCAAAGCCTTTTGAAACTCCATCCTATTGAAAGACTACTGATCTTCTAATTGCATTCTTTAAAAATTTATTTTAGATTTAAGTTAGATTATTTTACATTAATTTAGACTGAGTAATCCAAATAGTGGATTACAGATCAGTGTTAATTGTTGTAAGTTATGATAAAATATATTGTTTCTGACAAAAAAAATAGGTTTTCCTTAGAATTTTTCTCTGTTTCAAATTGCCTACCAAGTCTCAAAACTTGATGCCACTGTGGATGCTTAAAGGTTATCAGAAGTACCAGCAGCAAGAGAATGCAACAACAGAAGACTTGTCCTTTCACATTGCTTTGTGCAATATAGAGGTCTACATAACACCAGCGATATTTTATTTTATTTTTTTAGAAAGGAAATTACTTCTTTATAGCAGATGGGTAAGGTCTAAAAGGATGTTATGGAAAGAATAGTAGGGTTGCATAGATGATAAGTAAATGAATAGCCATGCAAGAAACCAGATATGTAAGTCAATTCTGAATTCTACAATGTATTTGCAGAATTTGTCAAGTACTTACAATTTAACATAAAATAGAGTATTAGGCCTCGGACATGAATTTGAAAGAGGCCTTCATTTTTGAAGGCTGGAGTTGAGCTGGATAGAAATAACACAATGATAAATACTTGTTTATCTGATCAAGAGTGACAATTAGCACTTACATTAATATGTGCTACAGGTATCTTCCAAAAACCCCATTTTCAGGACTCCATTAATATGAAAAGCTTAACACAGGTATATAATCTTCCACATAGTTTTATTTTACTTTGTCACTGCTCTTCATGTAGCATAAAATCCACACCATACAACATAATGTGCTAAGTTTTGGCTTATCTGAAAAAACAGTTTTAGTGAGTATGGCTGTCTTCACAAAAGTCATATAAAGGGGGAATTTCAAAAGCATTTAGAGAAGTTAAAAGGACACATTTAACTGACTCTTAGTAAGAATTCTGGCCCTAAATGCAAGTATTGAACACATTCCCCTAGGAAATAAACTGAGGTTTTGTGCATATAAAACATTTAACCACTGGTGAGATGCACTGTTAACCTGCCAGATACAGATCTGCTAATTTCTCAAATAACAGATGGCATTTACCACAGACTGAAAGATGTGAAAATGCTACAAATCACATTCACACTTGAAAATATAAGTGCCTGTGGTATTTACCCTGAAATTAAAATAATCATCTGAGATGAGTTAAATTCATTCAAAATATCCATAGGTGTATAAGCAAAAGTACAATGAAGAGAACATTTACATATCATTCAACATACTGCACAAAGAACAAAGGTCATTTTATCAAAAACATCCTCTTTTAAAACCAAGGTGTCAGGTTTCTCCAGTGCATCAGGAAAGCACTCAATAAACTTGAGTGAGGATTTCAGAACATTTTACCTCACCTCTGCCAAAAGTTTGTCAGTGCAGTTTAGCGTAGGAATACTTCTCTGTAATATGATAAAAATATATTCAGTGGGCAAACTAAGTAAGAGTGGGAAGTTCTCATTATAAATTTAACCCTGCTGACTAAGTGTAGAGGAGCAATACATATACTGCAAATACCTCTTGAGTAGGGTGTGCTTTATGTATCTGCCTAAATCTGGGTATGAAATCCAAGGTCTTCAGCATTCTAAAATTTTGACACTGAAATTGTACTACGAGTTTAACTTCGTTAAAAAAGTGAAATATTCTTTATTTTTAAGCCTCTCTTTTCATAGAATCCCCTAAATCCCATACACCCGCTCCCAAACTAGTGGCAATTACCCCAGTATTGCATGAATTAACCTCTGTAAGTCCTGTGGTTTTTATTTTTTCGTCCAGTTGTGTTCTCATGTCTATTTTACACCTGGCACAATCCCAGACATAGGAAAGAATAAAATGTGTTTGAATTACTGAGGACATCTCCAGGCAGTGATACACTGTACAGTCCAGTGAGACCCTAGAAGAGTCAGCAGGCTACATAACACTTTGCTTGCCGGACTTCTGAAAGTTAAAAGCATATCTAGAATTGTTACCTCTCATTAAAAAAGAATTTATTCTATTTTAGTTCCATTATTTATTCAATATCTTGAATATCTATTCAAATTAGTATCTTGTATATCTGTTAAAAATATTTCCATTTTTTCCTTGTTATGTCCAGCTGCTTGTATTTAGAAGTTTAGTCTGTATGAATTTAGATGTTTAGATTACCATAGTGATAGTTAAGTGAATCATACTGAAAGATAGGAGACTAATATTTAATTAATTAATTCATTAATACTGATTTAATTATTAAATAATGATGGACTATACTTTCAATGTAATAAAATAAAAACTCTAGCAAAAGACTGATAGATCCCATTTCACAACCATTAACTTAACTGGGAAACCTGAAGCTAGTCAAAACAAGTCATGAAACATGTTGGACAAAGCCCATGAAAAAAATCCAAAAAACTCCACTAAATTGCAGGATATTGATTTCTGCTGTATTTAAGATGCAGAGCCATGCATGTAAAGAGTGTAACTCAAGTCCAATAAGAAGCAATGAAAGCGTGGAGTAGCAAATTAATTCAATTAAATTTATAACCTTGTAGTCTTTGCAAACAGTTTATTTCTCTATTGCTATGTTTTTTGTATACATGACAAAATCTGAAGGGGTTTTCCTGAAACTAAGTAACATGCTTCTGACACTTTAATATATGAAATTTAGCTTGTTATTGAAATATTCCATGTATCTTCCTCTATCTGATGAAATAGGTTTGGGTTAGTTTTTAATGCAAAATTGTAAAGTGTAAATAACTTCTAAAAAGTGTAATTTTGCAATCATGATTTATTTTATGATTAAATGAAATTCTTTTGCTACATATACAGATATTTACTTACAGGTGATTTGACACCGTATTTGTCATATATAAAGCACCACTTATGTAATCTCTGTTTAAATCCACTTCAAAGCTATTACTATGTGTTAGGTATTATGTCTATCTAATATATGAATATATATGAAACAGACCCTGTGTCTGTGATTTCAGTTTAACTAAGACTTGCCAGTTAATCAGTAGTTGTGATAGTATTCGGAGGCTCAGAATCTCATTCTTTTCGACAAATTTACCTCCTTCTGCACACAGAATATTTGCACAAAAAAACCAGCCGCCAAACTGAGTTGCAAATTGTTTTTAGTGGATAGAGAAATTGTAAGATCACCTATCTCCCATCTGTTTTAAATATGACACATATCAAGAAAGACCTTATATGGTGCCTTCCTAATCATATTATTCAGATTTAGAAATGCAGATATTAGAACTGTAGTAATAAAAGATATCTAATGCTTGCTCACCTTTTCATCAGTCAGAAATTAAAACTTGCAAGCTCAACCATTTCATATTTTTGAAAATGAAATGTTATTTATAATACGCTGGTTGTGTGAATTACTATTGACCTGAAATGAAACACCATTCATGTCACTACCTGGAAACTGTGACTGACTGAGAGGAGCCCCCCTTCTGGTTGAAGCATAGAACTCCATGCATGGACGCACTGTACAGCAAACAAGGAGCTATCCCAGGCTGGTGTCAGTCATGGGACAGAGATGGCACTTTTAGGGTTCAGTTCATCTCCCTTTAAAGAAGACAGCTAACATAAGTCAGTTTGCATGTCTGCTTATTTACAATGACTATAAGGGGACTCTAAAGAGATGACAAAGGAAGTCTCAGGTGCCATCTAAGAAGCCTGTTGTTACATGAAAAGTTCGCACCTCTGACCCCACAATTTGTCTGCAGAAAAAACAGTCATGCATGCATCCTTGGCTGATACTGAAGATCAAGTATGCCATTGATATTAGCTTCTTTCAACAGTTTCCAAAAGGGATTCATGTGGATATATTCAATATGACAGACCATATTTTGATCATCAACTTCTACATATTTACATTGAAAAATCACTGCAAATTTTAAGGCCACCATAGGCTGTTGCTTCTATGAATCTGAACATTTGATTCCTGTGCTGTTTCACTTCTCAGTTCCACAGTTTTTACTTTTTGGGTAATGCATTTTCTCCCACATTTATGCCTCAGGGTGAATTCTTAAAATAGTACATGGAAGAATTTTATGCTTGCTACTTTAGTCACATGGCTTTACCAAAATCCCTTTTTATCTTTCCCTTGTCATCTTCCCTATTTCTTCTGCAGTAGTTCCCTCTTGTTTCACTTTTGCTTTCTATGATCATCCCGTTCCTCAGTTACAGTTTTCCCAAAGACGCTTCTTCCAGGAAGCTTAGCAACAAAAGCTCTCCCTCTTAAATGTCTTTTTCTGGTTTAGAATTGACAGAGTTTAGTAACACGGTGCCCTCCAGTCACCTAGTTTGTTACACCGGTGATCAGTTATCGCTGAGATTGCTAGCTGAGCCATCTGGTTGATATGATGAGGCTGTACCTTCCCGTATATTGTTCTGGATGCTCCATGACATGAACTCTGAGAACAGCATGACCAGGAGGAGTTCTCAGAAGGAAGGATCTGCACAAGCTACATTTCAAACATTCCCCAGAAGAATTAAAAAAGCTTAGTAGCATCTGAAAGGGTTTTCAATCATTCAGTGAAGAGCAGCAAAAGTGTTTGTAATGCATCTTCCTTCTTGACATAGTGCTGTCCCTGTTTTACTAGGATTTTATGTGCCCCAAGAAAGCACCTATGCATACTTCTGTGCTTATGCCATGAAATTTATTGCTATGGAAATATCAAAACCAGTCTATGACTAAGAACGGGTAAACCTGTTCAGACAAAATAGTATCCAGGCTCCACTCAACAGTCAAAATGAATTGTAGCCATTTTCATCCTTTATAGTTGCTTAATATCTTCCTGTATCACTAATGTCTTTTAGCCACTTATAGCCAGTGCACACAGGCCCTAGCTCACCCAGTTCAATGCATAATTTGGGCAGAACAACTCCAGCAGCATCTCTGAAAAATCAGATTAAGCTAAATTAGATTAAATTACCTTTCCATTCTTTGCTATCTCTTGCTTCCTTTAAATTTCTTGGCACAGAAGCATTTTCTAGATTAATTGCAGCACTGACTGCACCACCTTCCTTCTAAACATTAAAACTTAGATGATCTATTGCTTCTGACATGTAGAGTGCACTCTGAGGATTAACTGAATAGAAAACTTCAGATCAGGGGGAATTTTAAAAGAGCAACAGCATTTTCCAGCAGAGTGTGTCTTGGGTCCTGCTGTCTGAGCAGCTTCTCCTGCTGGAGAAAAGAAGCTGACCCCAGGCAAACAACTGTGGGAGGGCGCGTAAGGTAGGCTCGCTTTGTGTTCACATACATGCATATCTTCTTTTCTTTTACTGTTAGGGATTTTACTGTGCTATAGGCTTTCTAAAGTTAGTCCCTTGGAACCAAAAGGACTACCTATTTTCCAGAATCTCTAACTCCACTTAAGATAACAGACTTCTGGATGACTGTGTTCTATGAGATAAATCCCACCATTAAAAATAAGTGTAATATCTATCAATAACTGAAATGTCTCATGGAGAGTAATTTGAAACCAACACCCCAAATTACCTCTTAAAGGAATACATTAACAAAGGATTATGAGTATAATTGATCTAAGAATTTATCTGTCTCCGCTTCCTATTTATTTCATTACCATGAAGTAAAAGATGATTGCAGAACATTCTTAACTAAGGATGCTTTTCTCTTTATAGAATAGATTTAAAGATTTAATCCTCTGTTCCCTGATGACCCCTTAACACAAATGCTCAGATTACATGATGAAGTCCTAGGAGAATAAAATTGTACAGAACCACCAAGATTGTCTCTTTTGGAGGTAAATATGGATATTGCGTGTTGCTAGATGAAAAAAACTAACAATGTTAACATTGTTAGCCTAAAGACAGAAATCATTGAACATGACAAAGCCATACCTGTCCTCAAAAGAGCTAAAGTACCATTTCTTCCTTGAGTTACAAACGTATTATACAATTAAAAAGACAAAAGCTATTTTGAAAATTCTGGAAACATTAAGTTTTTTATTTAAATGATAAATTGCCTGTTTAGTAAGTGTCTGTATACCTTCATTAAGAGGCAAAGAAAATGCTGTTTCACTCTGCCAACATGCCATAGAGAGAGTAACTACTTGGAAAATTACACAGTGTAAGAACACATGAATTAACATGATGTGAGAAATACACCATGAAGGTCAAATAAAGTGTGTTCCCATAAAGATGTCCAAAACCAAGCTGCCGTAATAATAACCAAAAGTGCTACAGGTAAATTTTTTTAAAGTGTTCACATAAGTAACTTACAATGCCAGTCCTGTTTTCAAGTCAATGTTTCTTTAGATATCATAGTGTCTTTTACAAAGGAATTATTTTTCTCTTATGCTTCTACAAATGTTATAGAAATAGGATTTATCATCCTAAATCAGAAAAGTCAGTGCTGAAAATTTCTCCTCGTTGCGTAAGAGCCTGCAATGCAAAGACTTTGCCTCAGCATAGTACAGAACTTCATGTCCCAAATGAAATATTGATGCAGTCCTCATACCAGTTCCTTCAATATATTTAAGTGCAAAAAGTTACTAATTAAGTTAGTAATGACATAGTCATACACTGGTATACAAGGAAAAAAAAATTGGGAAAGAAAACCAGAATAATAAGACAGAAAGCTAACATGATACCAAAAGTCACCAGTTTGAGTCACCACATCACTGAAATCTTCTTTAATGAAAAAGGATAAGAAACAATATAAAGTTATTATATGCATTTTTCAGTGAGATGTTTTAATAACTAAATATTAATTTTAGAAACCCATTATGGTTTCACGAAGTAATTTTAGTCATATTAGTTCTTCTTACCTGTTATAGTTGCTTTGTTAATAGACGGTTGGTTACACATTGGTGATCGTCTGTTTAAAAGAAAAAAAAAGTTCTATCACAGATGTCTGAATCCTTGAACAATATAATAGAAAGTACATTTCTTGGGAAATTATTTGGGGTGGAAAACCCTGTCATTGCCAAAGAAAAAGTACATTTAGAATAGGTATTTCTTTCTAGTGTGGAGGAGAATTCACAACTGACTCTGAAACTCTCTGCACATTGGGGACTCCAAGAGAGGAGTATTTTAGGAATTTACAAGTTCATAAAAAACCTGCCTAATCACACCTAGAGCTTGAAGTTTGATTCATATACATAGTTATAATTATTCTAACATGGCTTGCACTTCCCACATTCTCTGACTTGAAATACTTTAAAAAAAATCACTCTATAATTCTGCATATATATTTCACACATTTTTTTGCATATACTTTTCACAATAATCCTTAGGGCAAGCAGCTCAGTGGACTGCTTTGCCCACTGAAGAAACCTAGAAGCTGCTGGATTGATATAGCTGCATAGGGATTTCTGCAAGCAGGGGCCAGTTTGGGCCTCCATATTCCGACCAAGGGGGCTGGAGATATCGTTTAGCAACACTGCATGTGCAATAGTAGGCAGCTGTCTTTGGAATGCTAATGGCTACTAAGTTCGCACATTTTGGGTGAGGGAAATGACTACACTACAAAAACTGCAGATGTACTTAATGTTAACTGTGATGCTGTGACATCATTGGAGAAAAATCATATTTATAATGTTTCATTTGTAATCATGAACTACCATAGATTACTGGGATGTAATTATCTTGGATCAGTTAGGCAGAGTTCTCACTTCAGATCATGCAAGTATCTCACAATGGGCATAGCTGTCTGCTTGCTTTGGTTCATTTGCAAAAGTCAGGGTCTGCCTGAATGACCATCTTTGAGTGATCTTTGACATATGACTAATTTATTGAAATTCATATAAATTGCACAAAACCACTCTAAGTATATTCAAGGACAGCAATGCAAGAGCAATTAGTAGGCAAAGGGGCTGTTGTCTCAGCTATCAAGTTTAGCATCTTTAAGGGATTAATAAACTCATTACTCATCCTGTACGCAGGTTTGGCAGCACTGACTGAAATCTGTAACATCTAATCATTATTCTCAGTTTACATTTAAAAATTCTCACTCCAAAATTTCAGTGGACAAAACTTGACACTCACTTGCTGGGTGCCCGATCTTGTAAATTTGTTAATGCAGCAAAGTTATTCCGTACAGTACGCAAGCTGGCCAGCACCTGGAACAGACAGAATGATTTCAGTCTAAATTTGTGCACAGGTGAGACTGATTCATCTCTGCTCCGCTGTGCTGAAAGAAAAAGAAAGGCCATTGCAAAACAAGTGTAAAAGGTTTCCAGGGTTGGTTTGTCTGAAGCCTTTGACCTTTTATTTCATAATAACATGTCTGTAACACAAGGGCAATAGTTTATTCCTTCTTTTTTTCCTCATAAATGACCCATTATTTGTTTAAAGGCAGACTTACTTGAAGAGGAGGAAAATTTTTCACAGAAAAACTATTTAGTTCTTTTAAATGACCATAAAAGCATTCATGTTCAGAAGATAATAGCCTATTCAAGCCTAATACTTCATGCATAAGAAATGATTACAAAATCTTCCATTTGTAGTCAAGCCCCCACAAACCTCAAAGGACAAAGGGAATGAGATTGTCTAGACTGCCAGGAAAGACAGAAGTGGCTTCTTTAAGGGGCACAGTTGATTTGGGGACTTAGTGCAGAAGGCCAGAGTAAGAGGTAGGTATCATCTGAGCAGGTCAGAAATGTCATGGAATCATAGAATCATAGAATGCTAGGGCTTGGAAGGGACCTCTGGAGATCATCAAGTCCAACCCCCCTGCCAAGCAGGACCATAGAATCTAGGGCAGGTTACACAGGAACGAATCCAGATGGGTCTTGAAAGTCTCCAGAGAAGGAGACTCCACAACCTTTCTGGGGAGCCTGTTCCAGTGCTCTGTAACGCTCACAGTAAAGAAGTTCCTACTCATGTGGAGGTGGAACTTCCTGTGCTCTAGCTTGCATCCATTGCCCTTTGTCCTATCACAGGGCACAAATGAAAAGAGGTTGCCCCTTTCTTCTTGATGCCCAGCCCTCATATATTTATACACATTAATTAGATCCCCTCTCAGTCTTCTCTTCTCCAGACTAAAAAGCCCCAGGTCTCTCAACCTTTCCTCATAAGGCAGGTGTTCCTGTCCCCTAATTATCCTCGTAGCCCTCCATTGGACTGTCTCAAGTAGATGAGAGATGTCTGCAGGCTCTTACAAGCCCTGCTCAGTGGGAAAGACAACATAAATGAACTACTTTCTTTATGGACCTTATTTTGTGCAAGACAGCAGATGCAAGACAGCAGACAGTAGAGGCAGTAGAGGAGTGTAATCTCATTGTAAGTGGCATACACACTCTCTTCTGAAGGCAGCTGGACAAATGCAACAAATCTAGTACTGTGTAGGGATAATACAATGCACCTCTCTGAGTACAGAAAGGCAGAGGAACCACAAATTGTTTGGAACCAGATTGGGAATGGGAGGAAGCAGCAACACTAATCACTGGTATGTCTTTGCAGGAGTTGCCTGCTGTTGTTTCTCAGCCCAGACTGGGTTGGTTCCCTGGTGAACCCATTTTAGGAATAACAAAGGCAGGAATGGGAATTTGGGTTCCAGAGGTCTGAGTTGAGGAGGATACAATGCTCTTTTCATAGCCCCTTAAATTTATACATGAGGTAGGAAGAGGCTAGGAAGCTGGAGAGAAAAGGAAGGATTAAGTGAAAGCTTGTAAGAGGCAGAAAATATTCAGGAGATAATAATGACTAGCAGTGTTCAAACTATTGTAGATAATTCCCAAATGAGTTAAGATAATAACAAATGTTGTATTTAGATGTTGCATATACAGAGATGGAAAACAAGCATGAACTGAGCAGAAGGGGAAAGATCTTGGAGTTCAAATGTTCAAAAATGAATACATAAAATATAAAGAGAAACTACTGAAGTATGAAAATATTGTAAAAGAAAAGGATGAGTTGAAGATTGAAGAAGCAGTAAATCATAAACAGAAAAAAGACACACATTTTAGTGACTGTGGTCCATTTTCATTTCTCTTTAGTCAATCTGCCTGGGTGCAGTTTTTGTGTGCCAGACGCTGAGATGGCTTGTATGTGCTAGTAATACCAGAGAAACACAGCTATGTGGCTCTCAGAGCTGTCTAAGGCCATGAAAAAAAATGGTTGGTTTTCTAGACTTCCAAGTTCCTACTCAATAAGCACTGTCGGATTCAAACTGGCTGTATATTCAGGTGCATTGAAAATCAGGAGTACATAGAAAGGTAGCTAACTGACTCCTTGGTGAGTGCTCTCAGGTACAGCCACGCTTACTAGCTCTGACTCTGCTGGACTGCAATGAATGGCTCTGTACCTGCTGAGTAGGGCTGAGTTTCAGAAAGGTTAGTAGGGTAGGCATGATGCCACATGAAAATACGAGCATAGCTGAGGTACATATTGGATCTGAAATAACAGGACATTTAGCACCTGCGGTGCCAGGGAAAGAAGTGTGCAGAGCCTGCAAGGCTGCTCAGGGCCAGTTAGGAGTGGAGGCTAATGAGCCTTGCTGGACTCATGCTTGGGTCTCTGAAGAGCTGTGAGGGAGTTTCTTTACCATGCCCACCACTATGCACATCAACGAGATTTTTCCACTCTCTGAGATATTATGAATCTCTCATTTTTCAGAAGGCAGAGACTTGACTGTTTGGTTTGTATGTCCTTCTATTTGTTCTTCCAGCAGGTAAGATAACTAGTTTGTAGGTCCAGGGGTAAAATGTCTAGTATCTGCAGAGCATCCCAAATGCTTTAGCATACATGCACATATTTTGCCAGTTTCTGCAAGTGCAAGGTGTCCCCACGTACATAGCAATGAATGTAGAACTGACAACAAAAATTTTGGCCATTGGCTACAATGGAGCTAAAAGACTTGATTTATTCTATAAAGGATTAATATTTGTAAGTCTATTATAGTATAAGTAATAAAATAGTATTTAAAATTTTTATTAATTTTTGCTTTAAGCGACAGTTTCTCTGTCCGCAGAGGTTCCACTTGTGCTTAGTATTTTGTGAACAAAAGGCAAGCAGTCACCTCCAAACTTCTTTAAGTTTGATCCCTAAGTAAATAATATTATTTTCAAAATCAAGTTATATAGAAACAGTTGAAAGGGAATTGAAAAATTAAATTGTAAAAACCCGACACAGTTCATCCTTAGATTTCAAATAACTCAAATTATTTTATTTTGAAAAATGAAATTCTATGAATAATTAAGTTACAGCAGTTGTTCTATATTACAATATAGGGAAGTTCAACTGGTAATATAATTGTGATAGATCTTTCAATTTTAGCTTATAAAATTCCATTCTGTTAAAAACAGTAAATGATGTTGTTCTAGGACCAGATACTATGTGGGGAACATAGCATGCCACTCTGACTCCAGTTAACTGGAGCCATGCTACCATGTGGATGTACTGACTAGAAACTGAAATGCTGAAATTGGAACTATTGCCACCAGGTGGCTCATGATCAGATGAAATAAGCCTCCTGATCAACTGAAGAAAATACAGGTGGTTTGAAATAACTAGAACATGTGTTCCATATGCCATGATCTGCCACCAGGAAGCCCCAGGTGGATTAAAACAGTGCTTTTGCTGTTTGAAACACAAAAATGCATCTATGTGATGAAATATTGCTCTAGAAAGATATTAAAATGGTAGTTTGTGTACAATGCATAGAGATTGCACTGGCACAGGGTATCCAATTTCTGAAGTCGTGATTGAAGCCTAATGCTGCTAATGTAACTCAGGAGTGGGCCCCTATGCTTAGCTGCAGATGCATTCTGTGAGCAGGCTGCACTGGGAGATGGGATTCTGCGTATTCAAATAATTTCTAGATAAGGGCCCCATTTTTCCTAAGAGTCACTTTTCCTCTATGAGGCACACTCTCTCAGCTGCATCTCAATTCCCCCTGTGTCAGGGAATGTGATGTGTGATAACTCACCCTGTGAGTGCTCTTTTCCCTGTTCAAATGAAAGCAGGTTGATTTAAACCACTGCCAACAGGCTTTTGCACTAAATGCTCTGAAATAATAAATTATGGCACCTTGATGCAAGTAGCAATAGCATTCAGCTGCTCCTGCTTGAAGTGCTGGGGCCTG